>KN834813.1:0-11415 GCA_000827265.1 Collybiopsis luxurians FD-317 M1 | reverse complement strand
ATGAAGTAATTTTGGGCCAAAAATAATTCAGTCAAAACAATCAAATTAAATGACACCAGAGGGATTCAAACCCTCACCTTCCATAAACAATGATGATATTTCCTTTTAATAACTTGTTATGGATGTCTTAACCAGCTAGACCATGGTGTCTTCATTACAATCTAAAGGTTTCCAACCATATATTTCCACCTTTTAAGAAAAGGCATTACACAATAAAAATGGGCAGCTGCCCACCATTTATTTTTCAGAGCGGGCAGCTGCCTGTCATTTATTTTTCAGAGTGGGCAGCTGCCCACCATTCATTTTTTAGAGCAGGCAGCTGCCCACTATTGACCTCAAGAAGTTTGTATTTTTGTTCCCTCAAACAGACATTACATTTAGGCTACATAAGGAGTGCAAAAAAACACATGATAACTTTAAGCAAAACATATATAGAATATTTTAGTTTCAAGGACTTTTGTCAAGCTATACCATAATGGCAAATACAGGTCCCTGTAATTACAAGTATTTATTGAGGTCTCACTGTATAATCTGAAGTAAACTTTTTTCATTTAAGATATGTACTGAGTAACAACTGATATGGTAAGTAAAGTTACGGTACAGTACGGGGTTAAAGAACAAGCTAAACAAACAAAAAAAAAAGTAGACCTGTAGAAGTAACAACACCTTCACTACATAACTAGCACTTTTTCACTTTAGAACTGCTAGCCACTTTGTCAACACCATGATTCTCTGGCCTCTCCTTACACTTCAGGGGTGGTCTTGGGCCAGCATCTGACTGTTTTGCCCAACTGAGCACCTTTAACTTGTCCTGGCGCATCTTACGTGCAGGATCTGCAGCACTGGGCCTCCACGAGTTCGCATCAGTGGAGTGGAGGTGCTGCTGTGAAGGCTTCCTTTTTTTCTGTATCCAAACATGATATTAGAATCCTGTAAAGTGAATATCATGTACAACTCACCTCATTTGTACAAGACCACATCTCTTCCTCAGTATCAGACTCACCGGAGTGTTTTTGTTTCCCAGAGTTACATGACTGTCATTTGGGCATACCATCCATCCTCTCACAAGTTTTGGAAGACATTGGATTTTTGTCCTGTGCAAGCTTGGACTTTGAAGTGTTGATTTGAGTACCGTCATTGGCCTCTTCTTCCTCTTCGTCATTGTCATTGTTGTCATTGTCATCATCATTGTTGTTGTCATTGCCTTGGCCACCCTCAGCTGCATCTGACTTCAATTTTCAAAGGCTAGGTGGATGAGCACCAGCATCTTTACTGCACTTGTCCCCCTCCCCATCTTCAGAGTCTGACGACCCAACAATGGTTTTGAGGTTCGCCACTTGCTTTTGGAATTTCTTTGACTGACGTAAGAGACAAATTGGGAGGCCATCTTCATTGTCCGATCCTTCTGGCTCCTGCAGCACAATAGGGATATCACCCATTTGCAGCACCGGGAGTGCCTTCTGCTCTGAAGTTGTAAGGGATTTCAGCTTGATATCAAATTATGAAGGCTGAAACTCACCATCCGTCCATGCAACAAAATTTACAAGCTGGTCCTCATCAAGCGGGATGCTGGTCACAGATAGATTGTCCTCTTCATCCACACTATCATCCTCATACAAAGGCATAGCGTCTGCCTGTTTCGCAAGATCCTTCGATTGTGATTTCCAATAGTTGACATGGTCCTTCACTATGCATTTCAGAATATTCAAAGAAGCTTCGTGATCTCTGAGAGCCCATTTGACTCACCCAGGAAACCAGGAATTTGGGTGCCCTTTGGCCAATTCATGAGAGTTACTTGATGCTTGTAGCACAGATCCACAAAGTTATCACCCCATTTCATTTGTTTGATATTGTTGTCGGGACATAGATCGCCTGTGAGCCATAAATGAGATTTCCACTGCGAATGTTGAACAATTGTCAAACTTATGAAGTAGAATCAAAAAAATATCTCTTGCTGCACTGTGTATCCACAATCAGCTTTCTGAGTACAAGTCAACTAGGCACTGTTTCTCCAGTGGAAGCATCCCCTCCTGACCCAAATGCATGTGTTGGATGTGTATCATAGACCCATAATCTTCACACTGTAGCCTCATTGCAGTGGCGTTCAAGTTTTTCATTCCCTCAAATAACGGATCCGCCCCCCCATTGAACAGCTTTTCCACTCACTGGATCCACTGCCCATCCAAAAACAGACAGTTGGTATGTCTTGTAAGTCATCTGTGCCTACAGAAACAAGTGAATACACTATCAAGAAAGCTCACAAATGGAGCACGCACTCTCGAGATAAATCCTTTAGTGAACTTCAAGAGTTTTGCTTCTGAAAGTCCCTCTGCTCGAATACCGGCAACATGGGTTGCCATCTTCATGTCATAGTACTTCTGCAAACCAGCGAGTACTTCGTCTCTCTCCTTTTCCTGCAAATCAAGTGTCCTCTGGTACGCATTGCATAAAATTGCAGTAAATTCTGCCGCAGATTGCCCTTCATCTTTCTGCATATTCAACCCATCCTCGGCTGTGGCAAAGTGCTGGTAGATATTCCACATGTTATGATTACAAGGATTCTTCACGGTCAGTCCCATCGCATTCTTTAATGCGACTTCAGAGTGGCCTGCCTTCTGAGCAATCTCTTGAAGAGTTTGATCAAACAATTCCACCACAAGACGTGCTTCCTGAAGCATTTCAGTGTGAAATTTTCCTGAACATCGGTCACTGTTTTCTGGGTGTGATCCTTCCCTGTCACTTGACCTTTCTTCATCCCCAGGTGTAGGTGGACACTGTTGAGAACTCCACTTGACTCTCCGGTTCAGTTTGAAGGTTCTTTGGGAGTATTGGTGGATTTGGGATTGCATGAACCAGAAGTGTCAGGAGGTGGCTGTCAGGGGGGAGTGTTGAGCAGGTTGACGAGGATGTCTCTCCTCAGAGTCTGAGTCATCGCCGTCCTCCTCCTCCTCCTGGACAGGAGAAAGACATTGCCCCTTTCCCTTTCCCTTTGTTAGCTTGCTAGGAGGTGGTGGTGGAGGAATATCCTGCTCCTGCTCCTGCTGAGAAGACAGGCATCGTTCGGTGTCCTTTGTGCAAATTTTTGGAGGTGGAGAGAGCTCCTCCCTCTCCTCACCCTGTTGAACTGGAGAAAGGCGTTGTCCATTGGTCTTGACACACCTTTTGGGAAATGGAGGTGGAGGCAGTGTCTCTTCTTCTGCTTCGTCCTCTTCTTCCTCCCGGTCACCTTCATACTCCCCTCCCTCCATACCTTGCTTGCTGATAGTATACCCTGTTCGGTGGGGCTGAACCAACAGCCCAGCTGGAGTTGGAGAGGACAGTGGAAGAGGGCTTGAAGCCAGGGGCATGGTGGAGAACAGATGCCATGTCGAGGGTCCTGGTGTGGGTGAAACATCCTTTGTAGCAAACCCCTCTGAAATGGTTTCAGATAACTCCCTTGCTCTCAAGGGAGTATATGGTCACAAGCTGCAACCTGCAAAAGGCTTGACCAACGGGGGGCTATCTGGTGGCAGTAAAAGGTCAGCAATAGCTTTATATTTTTCAATTGCCATTTTAAGCACACATCAATGAAGGTGTTCTCTGTTTTTGAAGGCACTCAATTCGTCCAAGGATTGAATGGAGGGCAGCCAGTAAACCATGTTGATACGGTCAGTGACTGCACTCATCAGTGCACGATTCTGGTTCCAAGCTTGATATGTGGCATCAATCATGGAGGTAAAGAGGGTAACGTTGAATTTGAGACTGGGATGGTAAGCATTGTGTCTGATCATGGGGGTGCATAAATCAGGATTAGGATTGACAAACATAAGACTGGCAGAGTGAATAGGTTCCTGGAATGTAGTGGCTGTTTGGACTGTCCTGGGCACAGGGTCGGAATGGGGTGGGTGGGATGCAGAGTCTTCTAGAGCTTGCAAAGGTGGACCAAAATTAGGGTGGAAAGTTTTTCGCCTTGTCCTATGTGATGGAGATCTCAATTCTACATCTATATGGGACCGTTGTCACTAACATAGCCTAATGAACTCAATCATCACATACCGGTATTCCTTGCATTGAGTTCAGCAGAATCACCATCCAGAGTCGTAGAGTCCAGTGAGACTAGATTATCATGGACCAAAAGCTCCAATTGAGGTATCGAAACATGATCCATGAATAGACTTTTCTTCAAATGTCACTTTGTGGCTTGAGTAGACAGTGGCTTGGCTGCCATAGACTGCTTTTTGAGCGGTGCAAGGCTACCAGAACAGGCTCATCATAGCTGACCTCTGGTATGAGCCCCTGCAATTTCGATTTGTCTCCTTGCAGCATGAGTGGTACGTTTGGGAGAGTTGCTCATTGTGAAATGGATTCGGATGTGAAGCAAATGATAACAACTGAAAAGAAGAGAACTTTATTAAGTGTGCGCTGTAACCAACAAGCAGGAAAAACAAACAATAGCATTTTTTGTTTTTTCTTTATTTGCTTAACAAGTGCTGGCCTTCCTGCAATGTCCGCATAGTAGTTTAACGTCATCTCGGATGAGGAGCCTTCCTCTCTTATGAATGATTCTAAAGCTGCTGGAGATTCTTAAACATTCTGTCGAGGGAAAGACAGAACAATCTGTGTAATTGTGTACCATTAGTGACGGTAGAACAAATATATCTACATACAAAATTAGTGTACACAGCATGTAGGATAATGAGTACAACATAAGAAATATCTAAAATAAAGTCTGCAGGTCTGTAAGGGAGAGCAACCATGTACAACAGAGACTTCAGATAAGTGAAACACTATCCTAATCGACAGGCCCAGGTTGCGGGGGAGGAGGGGGAGTTTGATGTCTGCCTAACTGGGCCCTCTCGATTCGTTCGGCTAGTCCACCAACACTTGCAACCACTTCTGCCTTCTTCCATTTTGCATTCTGAATCTTTCCCTCACTGTCTGGTTCATCCGGCAGCAATGTCCAGCCACCATGCTTTGTCCTGATCTTGTACATTTTCTTGTTACCGGCAGCATTTAAAGTTGCAGAAAGATGAACAAGCAGGAGGAACAAGTAGTGAATCACAAACAGCTCCTCCTCAACCATTACTTCCTTGTCGTAGCCTATTTGTCCCAGTAATGGGCAAAGGTTGACTCTCTGAACAAGATACATGCCATCGCCAGTGATCAAATTTCCAGTGTCATTGCAGGCTACATCGCTGACTCTATGTACAAGCCTGCTGACATGACAGTGCAGACTGACCTTGTCAGCATCAGCAATGAGATAGAGACCCCTTGCATTGTAGCCCTTCTGGCTGACCGCATTGGTACGCATCCCACCTGGAGGAATATTGCAAATGTCTTCTGCATGGATTTCGACGTATCTGCTTCTTCTCTTGTCCTTTTGGTTTAGAGACATGCGAACTTGAAGTCTACCATCAGATAGGACAAGATAGACAAGCTGATCCCGTGGGCTAGCATGTGGGCCATGGTGAATTATAATGTTAAATTCCAGATCATGCAAAGACAGATGCCATACAGGACTAAGAATCCACTTGTCAAGCAGTGGTGGATCCAAAAGAAGCAGACCCCTGAGTTGCATCTTGTACTCCTTAGCATCAGCCTCTATCACCTTGTCGAAAAGCAGATTAGCACATTGCCGAACGTCATGTGTGAGAATGGCAGCAGATTGAATGCTTGTATATGTAGGGGTATAACCTGAGCGGAAACAGTAATAGTTGTCTAGTCCAGAGAATTTCGAGTCATGTAGAAACTGCAGAGATCTTATTAGAAACGTTAGTGACATGAGAAGATAAATGCGAGGGGACAAATGAACTTACTCAGCATTTCGAACCAAGTTGAGGTCCAGCCATTTGTCTCCAGCTGTCACGACATTGTAGTGAACATACACAGCTAAACCACTGATGCAGCTGTCATCCCGTTGAACATCAAGAACTACACCCTGGTAGCCTTTCCTCATAGGGTGTTTTGTCACAATAATGTGTGTACCCATCCACGGAGCCCGGCGTGTGCGTAAATCTGGTGGTAATTCAGTCGGGGATGAGTTTTGGGAAGGAGTCAGCTGCATCATTGAAGCTAGGGAAGATGAAATGTTGCTGATGGCAGTGGAGGATGGAGCATTGTACACAGAGTTCAGAGTAAAGCTCTGAATGGGCTCAATTGGCACTGCAGTGAAAAGTCTGTTATGCAGGGAATGGGTGACAAAGTCCTCATTGTGCTGTTGTTCTAGCTGCTGGACAGTTGCATTGTTCAAAAGTACAGATGTGGAACAGTTCAAGAGATCAGTTGCTAGTACCAAACTGAGGCCACTGATACTTGGTATACAGACGATGCTCATGTTGCTGAAGTTTTTCTGCAGTAGAATGGTGGGAAGGGAAAAAACTTCGAGGCCAAAAGTGACCTCGCAAGACATGGATTCAACAGACCTGATGAGGCCAACAGAGCTGTGGTAGGATTGTGGTAAAAGTGGGCCTGTATACTCACATCCAAATGGTTTGAAGACGCGAACCTCCTTGCCTATCGAAAAGCACCACATAGATGGAATGGGCATATGGAGCCATGATCCTCATATGGCAGGATGTTGGGATTGTGCAAAGTATTCGAAGATGTTGGGATCTACGGTTGAGGGAGCAGCAGATATACACTGAGCCTTTTATTCTGAGGCCATAAGGCCTCCACAGAATAGCATGTCATTGTATAAAAACCCCTGAAGATGACTGCATGGATAGGGCTTTGAGCATGTATTATTGTAGCAGTTGAGCATTTCAACTTTGAAGTTCATCTCCTTGGCAAGACCAATGGCCTCATCGAAAAAGAACGGCAGAGGAGGAGGATGTAGATTATCGTTGGCCACATATTGAACCATGTCAGCTTGGCTTCTTGCAAGGCAGGGTAGCAGAAGGAGGGGGATATGGGTCAAATGATAGTCTAGCCACGGATCTGGCATGACCACCAGAGCAATATCCTGGTTATTGTAACCACCTTTGATGCGTACCCAGTCCCCAGGGCAGAATTTTTGTTGAGTGCTTAGCTTGGGATTGCATTCCGGACTAACACCAGCGACAGCATAATGGACAGGCATCTCTAGCTGCATTGAGTGTTGTATGGTGGGGACTTTGGAGAATACCTAGACTCATAATCTCAGAGAAGAAGGATTGTCCTCATTGGTGGATACGACTGCTCTCTCCTTCCCCTTTAGCGACGCGGTTATGGAGGAAGTGGAGGCTGTGATGAGAGGATAGCGTGGAAAATAGAAACCGTTGATGCTATGGAGGTACATAGCCAGTCATGTGTTTAATTTGAACATATTCCTGGCCATGATATATAACCACCCTCAACGATGAGACAGAAAAGCCGTGAGGATCAAATGGTTGGGCACTGTCGTAGCATGAGGGTTGTGTAGGTTAGGGTTGTTTTTGAGAATGTCATTACAGATGGTTTTGATAATTTGTTTCTCAAAACCTTTCTATATCTGTCATTCAGTTTGATTTTTGTATAATACTGATAAGTACTCACATGGCATTGTACATGAAAAATGGTGAAGTTCTGTAGAAATGTAGGACCTGGATGTTCATATTGAATTTGTTGAAGCTGCTCATAGAAAGCAGCCAGAGTGGGATCCAAGTCAGTTTCCAGTTCTGCTTCAAAGAAATAGCCTTCCTCCTCCTCCTCCTCCTCCTTCTCCTCCTCCTCCTCCTTCTCCTCCCCTCCCTGTTTTTCTTTATCTTCCTGCTCTGCAACAGCTTTTCCAAGAACCTCAGGAAATTTGAAAGGGATTTCCAGGGTAGGGGATAGAGGATAGACCAGATTTGGATGGATGGTTATATCCTCAATCGCAGTTTCGTCTGGTGTAAGAGGCGGGGGAGTAGGAGATGCAATTTTGCAGTATCCAGGTCCATGTGAGTGAATATACCGTGCCTCAATGTTGTCAAAGAGAGAGGGGATCCAAAAGCCATTGGCATCTTTTGTTATATGAGAGGAACCCGTGGACCCAGAGAGTGAAAGGTTGGTGGAGGCATACTGATGGAGCTCCTTCGCTAAGTGTTCATCATACGCGTTATCCTCCTTCTCCCCCCAAGCCAGTCTGTCAGGAAGTCCATACTCTTCCTCATCATCATCTTCTTTGGCCTCTCCTAAAATGAACAGATTGGAGTTTTTGCTACTACATTTGAGTGCCCTCCTGCATGAAGTTTCCTGTATAATGAGAAACAGAACTGAGATTGGAAAATGTGTGTCAGATAAGGAATATATTCTGCCTTTTCAAACTCATCTTGCTTGGGATTAGATGTTGAGGGGGCAGGATATGACATCCGATGGAATCTGAAAGGAAGGTGGGTCAGCACAGTGTCTAGACAGAAAATATACGGAGGGGGAGCATGCTGGAATTGACTGACATGGTCTCTCTCCATATTTTTTCTCTTTTAGCTCATTCTCAGGCTCACTTTACATCCTTCAGATGTTCTCAGCGTCATCAAGGTATATTTCCCCATTGTATCTAACATCTCCTGCCCTCTATCCATTGCACTGCCTGACTTACCGATGAGCAGTACTACGGCAATGATGGTCTTGCAAGAGTGAAGGAAGGAGTTTTTCCCATGGGGGACCAGCCTGCCTTACTCTGGACCATACCTGCTGTTGTTGCTGTTGTCGCTGTTGACAGTGGCAACACCGCTCCTCACTGTCACTGTTCTCGCCATTGTTTCCAGTGACGGAGGGGACCCTCTCTCTCCATGTCGTTGTAGCGTGGGCCTGGCATTGAACATCAGAAATTGAAGTAACCCCTCCCCTTAACCCCTCCCCTGGTTACCAGAACTGCCATGATCCCCTCCATGTACCTATTCTTCATGCAGCCTGAATTGAATACTTCCACCTGTTTATTGTGCTCCAATATATGAACCTTGGACATTATGCCTATTGTTCATTCTTTTTTGCCATCAGGGTCACCCTTCGCATTGGCTGCGACGCTACAAAGCAGAACAATGCCAATTTTGTGATATACCAAAGGTCCTGCAGCTCATCTCTTATTCCTCACTATCATTCATGTCTTCTGCCCAACTCAAGAATCTTATAAAGGTGAGTAGGTTGTGGCTGCTTCTCCGCCCTATCCTTTACTCATCAGAGCCATGCAGCTCATACTCAATCCATTCCAGCAATGGATGCTCAACACATGTCCTGCTGTTATTGACTGGCTGTGGGTCTTGGATCATGATTGCAGCCTCATCAATTATTGGCCCTCTTTCCAAGAGTTGTATGCCAAAGACATTTGGACTTATGCTGACCAGATTAGGCAAGAAGCAGCATACCAGAACCCAAGGGTCACTCAAACAATGACGGACATGCTTTTTGAGGAGCTAACTGGGTTCGTCTTGTCATTCCCTGATGCTCCTCGTTACTTTCTATCCCCTGAAATCATCGCCAAATTCCTTTGGCAAATGGATTTAGAGGGTGTCCATCTCATTCTTCTCCACTTCATATCTACATTGCGAGCGATGTGGGATGACGACAACAAGTTTGAATGCAACCACCCGGTGTTCGGGTACAGGGAGAGATTTGGAAAGAAGGCTTGGATGTTACAGGATGTGTACGATCGCCAAGCAGCTGTAGATGCTCGGGCTTTCACCCTAGAGCTTCTAATTACCAAACCCGATGGTCGAATTTGGAGTGTAGCTGAAGGATGTTTCACCTATTAGTTTTTTTGTGTACAGTTCTGTCTCATTTTCGAGTGACGGATTAGTCTATTGTCATATCTGCATACTGTATCTTAACCTACCAGTTATCATAGTACTGGTATCTTAAATTTGATCTCGTGGTAACTCACAATGTCATTGCCTTTAATTAATTTGAATGGAAACTCCCTTCAGATACAAAATTTCCATGGCCAAATGCAGTTGTCAATAAGTACTAGTGGTCCGCAATGACCTTAAACTATAATGGTGGCTTGATCGAGAATCAATTTGGGTAGGCAATGTGATTTCACATTAGTTTTTTGCATTATTTTTCACTGTATATAAACTCCTTTCAAAAGTACCTGGATTCCATTCTTTCGCTACCCAAAGCACTTCCTGACGCTATGCCTTCTGCTCCCAAGATGCTCAAATCAAACTCAGCACTGTACTTGGCTGAGTCTTGCACAGCACACATTCTGAACGTTTGAACAAAATTTGTATGTCACCCGGTTCTCTCATCTAGTTGTAGTTTTGCTAACCTATATCAATAACGATGTCATGCAGTAGTCAAATACATTGAGTTCACATTCAAAAACACCGATAAATTGCATATCCGCCCCCTCTGCTCTCTATACAAGCTCCCTGAGCACCAGGTCATTTTCAAATGGGATGGTTGCAATCACATGCAGTTACTGTCCTAGCTCATCAAGTCATCCCACTAGCATGTTTACACAACAGTCGAGTTGCCCGAGTGTGCTTCGAATGCTGGGCTGCAAATCTCGAATGTTTCACTCACACTTTCAATGGTGTTCTGAATATTCCATTGCCTCCAGAAACCTGCACCCGATGGCTTCAGGTATATGACCCTGAAGGCTGTAATCTTATGGTTCAGCACCTCCTTGGCATCCTCTGTGAAATATTTGAGTCCATAAGCGTCGGAGACTTTGAATGGGCTCCTTTACAGCAAGCATACAAGGCTCGCTTCCCTATGTATTGGTGGAAGCTCAGTATCATTGAGCGGGAGGTGCATGATAGTGAGATCAAAGCCATTGACAAAAGGCATTGATACAACTCAATTTTATTTGGGTTTAAAAATCTAATATCTAATAATTTCTACCCTTATACTTAAAGAGAACTTAGGAACTTGGTACATTGTGCTTCAGTGCACTAAAACCCAAACTCAGTGTCAACTTGAAATGATTGTGCAGTCTCGGAATCAACAGTGATTAGGACACATGATGATTTCTATTATGAAAAGTAAAAGCAGTGGATTCTTGTGAATAAAGCATTAGTATCTGATGAACTAATGATGTTGCCGACAAAATGATGAACTTGTTGCCACATCAATATCTCATAAATGATGATGATGTATGAAAAATCAGTGTTTAATAAACTAATGATGAAGTTCCCGAGATTGTTCCATGAGTTTCCCATGGTTTCTCGCAACTTTGATCAACTGTCCAACAGCATCATAATCATTGAACAGCTGTTTCCTGATATTCTCGAGACATAAGATAGTTTGAATAATGATTACTGAGCATTACTTGTAGCACCTGATAATTTGAATAGTGCTTATTGAGCATTCTCACAAGTTCAGCTTGGCACATTTATTCTGCTGACTGAACAAGAGAAACCAATTCAGTTGTTTCACACAGACATTGACCAATGGCAATATTTGCATTGTACCATTGTCTCGAGCCTGAACAGTATAAAAGAGAGGCAGAATATGCATAGAAAAACAAGCACTGGTTGCCCCAAGACTGCCCTAAGCTAT
>KN834812.1:280516-324665 GCA_000827265.1 Collybiopsis luxurians FD-317 M1 | reverse complement strand
ACGAAGATGTGCTCGATGTATCAGAAGTGCTGGCAACTGGAGAAGACGCAAATGCTAGTCGATTTTTTTGTGAGGATGGAGGCGATGATTTGTTGGCTGCGTATGATAGAGAAAAGGTTAATTCACCGATAGTTCTTGCTGCAGTCATTCTTAGTCTCTAAGTCCCGGCAGTTACGAGACTTCGATGGACGACAAGACCTGCCTCAAGACTCACAAGCCTTCAACTTTTCCCCTCCTAGTCACATTCGACGCTTTCTCTCTACCCAAAACGCTTCAAAATCGTCTTCCATATACACTACTTCGAGTCCACTTATCAAGAATACGCCTAGACTCGCGACTCCCCCCTCTTTGCCCGGATACTGCATCTCTCTCTCACCCAAGATACGCTTTTTGGCCCGCCTGAAATCTGAAAATAGGAACGGGGCTCCAATCAGTCTCAAGTCGCCTTCGAATAGCCCTCCCTTGCGTCAAAGTTCTCCTAGATTCGTCCTCAAGAACCGCTGTACAACAGGAAATTTCTCCCGAGATTTCTGACTATGGAAGCACGGAGATTCAGTGCTGCTTGGATGATGCTTACGAATACCCCATCTCTACTCTACATCTTCCCTTTGGAAGGAACTACTAGTTTACGCAACGCACACTACATTTTTATTCAAATTACCTCCTTCATCGGATACGAGTTTATGGCTATAAATTTTCTTCCGCCCGGCCCGTCTTTGAACTAGACTGAAAGCCACAGTTTCTTACAGAAACTGTATGAGTCGCTCCCCGCCAATTTCGGAGTATTCAATAAAGTTTGAACAACGTTTGAACAAAGTGGCTACTTTTTAGACCCCTCATGCTTCAGGGTAGATAGCGGAAGAACTCACTATGACTGGTCCGATTTTTCTCAGCCGTAATTGTTACCGTAATTAGATTTGAAATAAGTGCATATTTTTGACCGAAAAAATATTCGAAATTTAGAGCTTTTTTCGCCCGGAATTATGATCGAAAAAAGGAAGACAATGAAAGGTGAATTTCGCTCGAAAAAGCATTCAATATCCCTTTCTAATTTCAATTGATAAAAGACATTGATTTCGGCGGTTATTGTTTCCGATTTTCGCTCGTAAAGGCATTTGAATTTCCTTTGTTATTCAATTCAAATTTTGCCAGCAATTAAATTCCTTTTACAGCCGAAAAAAGACTCGAAGATCAAATCTTTTTTCAGGCGTAAAACGATTATAATTACGCCGGGGGAAACACAATGGGTAGTTCCTGGCAGGTCCAGCCAGGAACTGGCAGGAAACCAGGCTAGGTAATCGGCAAGCACTCATTGTCGGCTTCTCTGTGTCCATTTGGTACCGGATGGTGTATCCAATGCTCAGCTTAACCAGCTATGGCTCAGCATTTATCAGCTATGGCTTTGAATGAATGTTGACCCTTTATAGTCCAATTTTCCAAAATTAAACCAGTGGCTTGCATAATGGCTCCCCCCTTTCAGGAAGATGCTCAGCTCAGCTCCACTTATTCTGACTTGGTGCGCAGTGTGTGGGTTTCCCAAGTCAAGCCTTGGTGCACTAGTTAGTACTGGAGAACTCAATTGTACAACCACTGCTGTGTTGGGACAAGACTCACAAGCTGGGTGCCTGGCTGAGGGCTCATTATCCTACTTTGCATTCCAATCATTTTTTATTTCTGTAGGGTGGGATTGGGTGAAGATTTAAGAATGAGCGCTCAGGATCCAGCGCTCGCTAATTACCCAGCCCGGTTTCCCGCCAGTTCCTGGCTGGACCTGCCAGGAACTGCCCATTGTGTTTCCCCCGGCGTAATTATAATCGTTTTACGCCTGAAAAAAGACTTGATCTTCGAGTCTTTTTTCGGCTGTAAAAGGAATTTAATTGCTGGCAAAATTTGAATTGAATAACAAAGGAAATTCAAATGCCTTTACGAGCGAAAATCGGAAACAATAACCGCCGAAATCAATGTCTTTTATCAATTGAAATTAGAAAGGGATATTGAATGCTTTTTCGAGCGAAATTCACCTTTCATTGTCTTCCTTTTTTCGGTCATAATTCCGGGCGAAAAAAGCTCTAAATTTCGAATATTTTTTCGGTCGAAAATATGCACTTATTTCAAATCTAATTACGGTAATAATTACGGCCGAGAAAAATCGGATCAGTCATAGTGACTGGGGATTTGATTCCTTTGCGTCGCCGAAACGGCAATCTACGACTCAGATGGGAGGCTGGGCTTGAAGAAGTAGCGGCATTGAAGAAAAGCAGATCGACAAAGTTTAAACTCAGCAGGCAGGTCAGACTTCCATGGTGCATTTATTCTCGAACACCGCTGCAGTCATAGGGAGGGCAGGCAGGCACATTGCAAGATGTTCACCTCCGGCATCACCAAAGATGCTGTAGTTGGGGGCCTGAGTTGCTACAATCACTGGCAGTGTAAATTGGCCCTTTGCTGATAGCTCTTTCCCTAGATTTTGCTCAAATCCCCGGTCTTTACTTGACGAGTCAATCTCGGAATTCCTGACAGTACATGGTGCTTGAATATTAGATACTGCTTAAACAGTTTAGGGATTGAGAGCCTGTGGAAAGCTCGCAGCTGTGAACAATAATACTATGAAAAGCGCAAGCTTCAAATCATTTATGGTGACATTGATACCACTGAGGGCAAATCAAAATAGTGAACTTGTTTCACCAACGCCATAGCAGCGGTGCTTAGCCTGCTTGATCTCAGTCTAAAGCTTGCAGAGTTGTATGTTGTTGTGCATTGGCGCATTTCCTGTATATATGAAATCTTCCGTTCGGGCCTGACTTGAAATTGAAGCCACGAACTTGGGGCGCACAAACATTTATATGACATTCAATGACTCGGATGTGGACATCACTAGTCCTGACTCCTGACCGTTATCTCTTTTGCCCACTTGCAGTCCAATCTAAATCGGATCAGTACTCATCACAATCTGGTTAGTGATTCGGCAACGCTACTGCACGTAGTGCGGTGTACGTGTGAAAGATGTTTCTCGGAATGCAATTTTCAACAGGTCGGCATGTGCACTTACTGGCAACTAATGATCGGTTTGCATTTCCCGCAGGACAGGTGCCAGTATTCACAAGTGTAGAGACTGGCAGGATTGATGGATGGAGCAGGAGGGAAATCATATTGATCACCGCCTGATGGACACTTGCCGATGTTTTTTTTTTCGCTCTGCTCATGTATATTAGTCTCAGGTCCATGGCATGAGTCCCCGCTATCCCTTTTTTCCCCAACTTCCCGAACTCTTTCGGGCAACGGACTATGTTTATTCCATTCTTTGCGGTTATCGCTTTCAATTTCTTGCTGCTGGCGTTCAGCCAATCCATCCAGCCTCCCGCCATTCCTCTTGTTGTCCGGTCTCCCTATTTTCAGGCTTACTTACCTCATAGTTCGACAACGACGTCTGCTAATGGGTCTCATCAATGGCCTACTTTTTGGACGACAGAGTGTGTACGTGAGCTTATGCAGGCTTGCGCCTGCAATAGGTACTCTGATTTGTGTGCTGATGAAGGGTCTTGATTTTAATCCTTAGACTTTGGGTGGTCCGGACTCTTGCTGGTAGACGGCGTGCCTTATACCTGGTTAGGAGACCAATTACACATCCAGCTGAAAAACAATGCCACATTAACTCCTACAAGTTTTAATGACTACGAAGTCACCCCCACTCGTTCTATTCTGAATTTAACGGCCGGGAACATTGCGATAAGTATCACTTTTCTCAGTCCAATTGAAGTAAGTGTTTGTACTCCATCTGGTCGCCTCAAATGTTGATCCTTTGACTGTTTCCGTACCCAGCCTGATAACTTAGTTTTACAATCGTTCCCATTCTCTTATATCTATTTTGAAGCCTCTTCGATGGATGGAAATTCTCATTCGATTCAAGTTTACCAGGACATCACCGGTGGTCAGTTCTATTAAGTCTAGCAGTACACCGACTCACTCGTTCCTCTAAACAGAATGGGTGTCCTACAACAACTCCAATGGAATACAATGGAATACCACTACAAATGACCCTATAATCTATCACAAAGCGCAGCGTCTACCTTTCCAATTCATGACTGAGATAAATGATGTGTCAGAGGATGGAGCCATTTACCATGTTACAAACTCGGTGAGTCTTGGCACTTGGACTTTGTTTTTATCCACCAACCGAGATCTCAGGGTAACGGAGTCACTTATCAAACTGGCGATGCTGCTACTATACGCACAGAATTTCTCGAGAATGGCAAGCTAAACAATACTCAGGAACCGCCTCCCCATGCCATCTCCACAACGTAAGTATTTCTTCGGCTCCTAGGCGGTTTCTTTTCGAATACCAGTTTGATAATGTTTGTATCAGGACTCAGCCTGTTTTCGCATTCAGTAACGATCTGGGAACCATCCAATCTACTTCGTCTCCAGTAGTTTGGGGAATAGGCCTCGTTCGAAACGGGGACATAATATACACTACTACGGCCGGAAACCAAACCCGCCACCCTTATTTTTTCACGAAATATTCAGACGTTCCAACAGCAGTAAGTGCCCTACCTACCACCGTAAACCTCCCTTACCCACTTCCTGTACTTTGAGGCAGATGTCGAATTTCATGACTGATGCCTCAGATGCTCTCCAGCGCGCAATTGATTTAGATAACAAGATTGTATCGGAAGCAAGCGAGATTTCTTCCAACTATACTGGTTTGGTTTCTTTAGCATCCTGACAAGTTATGGCTGGGATGTAAATCACTGCTGGGACCGATGCAAATGGACAACTGAACAAATCTGATATTCTCATTTTCATGAAAGATATTGGAAACTCCCAGTGAGTTATTTTGGGCATGTAGTGAATGAGTATTGAACTTCAATATTTTGAATACATCAAGACGAACAAACCCAGTTGAAGTTTTATATGCCGCTTTGCCTGCGATTTTATATTTCAATGCTTCTTGGGCAGGATATCTTCTCAAACCACTTCTGGAATTTAAATCATCCGCATTGTACAATGAGGATTTTGCTGCTGAAGACCTGGGCAATGTATTCCCCTCCGCTATTGGCAATAGTAATCCAACACTCTCTTAGGCGATGGAGAGCATCGGCGATATGCTCATTATGGCTTGGGCGCATGCGACTTTTACTGGTGATGGACCTTTGCTGTCTTCATACATAAGTTCCCTCTTTTGAGTCCAATATCCTCCATCCCGTCATTCCAGCGTGTCAAATTGAATCCGTCTATGTCTCTCTTTTCTTGGTTCAGTACCCTACACTGAAAAAATGGACTACTTCGCTTATTTCCAACAATCCATTGACACCGAATGGATAGTAAGTCAGGAGGAACCTTTCTGTCGAGTAACGTTGACACTGGATATTTGCCTATCCTCTCCAGTAGCTCTGCCAATGGATTAGATACTGCTAATATGACCAATTTAGCTATCAAGGGAATTATTGCTATCAGGTCTATGGCTGAGATTAGTCGAGCGGTTGGTGAGCTTGATGATTATAAGAATTATTTGGTATGTCTTCCACATCTGGTTTAATGGTCTTTTGTGTCTATCTTGAACATGATTCCTCTCTGCATAGAGTACTGCCTCCTCGTTGGTCTCTCAATGGCAACTTCTCGCTGAATCCTCTGGCCATTTGACTTCGATCTACAGCTTGTCAAGTTCTTGGGCTTGATATATAATCTCTACTCTGATAAGCTCCTTGGTTTCAATCTTGTGGATGATAGTGTGAGTTTTGCCCTTTTACAATTGTGTATTTGTCACAAAAGAAGTCCGATCCAATAGATTTATAGCAATCAATCTTTGTGGTACTTCAATGCTGCTTCTTCACCGACAGGTGAGAGCTGAACCACAACTTTTGGATGTTCTTCTTCACGAATAGTTGGTGGTTTCCACAGCTCAGTCCTTTGGGTTGCCACTCAACAGCACTGAAGGGAGTACACTTGCTAAATCCCACTGGACACTCTTCACTGCTGGAACTGCAACTGACTCGAAGACACGGGATTTGTTGGTGTCAGCTGTATATGAAGCTGCATCAAATCAGAACAATTTCATTGTTTTCCCTACTACATATGATACATCCAATGGAGACTCTCAGGGTGGAGCTGCAAGGTATTTTGTCGGAATTTAGTTTCAAAGAATGTCACTGACCTTTCTTTTCTCATCTTCTACAGTACCACTCAAGGAGCAATGTATGCTCTGCTTGCTCTTAAGTAAGTTTAAGCTCATTGCATGTGGTCAGTGCACTCATTGTTGGATAATGTTTGGCTAGCCTCTCGAAGAGGACACTCAATGGCGGCGGTGGTGGCAGCGGCAACTCCCACTCAAAATCTAAAGCTGGAATAATTGCTGGAAGTGTCATTGGTGGTGTTGCATTTGCAACTATCTTGGCTGTTGCACTCTTCTACCATCAGCGTCGTGCAAGGAGCAAAATAGTACTTGGTACTGATCAAAGAAGATCTAGAGGCTTTACACTGTTTGGGTTCAAGAAGGGCAAACAGCAAACTCTAAGGAGATATCAAGCTGATCTGTACACTCATCATCATGAAAGTGCCAAGAACATCCCACTGACTGCAAAGGATCAGAGCCCCACGCCTGATAAATGAGCAGATGTGCTTCCTAGAAAAGCTCCGATGAAGAACAACAGCAGCTACAGCAACTCTACGGAGGCAAGGCCTACTACAGCAGCAAGCTTGAGGAGGGCAGATGATGCAGCTGAGTTGAGAGAGGAGGTGGAGGATTTAAGAAGGGAGATACAGGAGATGAGAGGACAATATGAACCTCCGCCAGAATACCAGTAAGGGTGAAAGGGGAGATGGGATAGGGCTGATGCGATGGAACCAGACCGGGCATAGCGGACTGGTTGAGCGAGGCTTTTCATCTAGACTCTTTTTTATAATATGTGAATCACATTCCTAGTAATATATATCTCATGCAGATTTTGCTTCAGACTGATCTCCAATTCTAGAGGACCTTTGATGGTCATGCAGAAACAGACTTCCCTAACTTTCTTCAATCATCGCAAGGGTCCATCATGGTGAGCCTATTTTACTGACCCAAGATTAACTGCTTTTGAATTGGACCATTAACAGATTATCCCTCGAGAAGAAACAAAATCAGGATATATGTACAATGCTTGGAACAAGACATGCTTCTCAGTAAAAGCGGTGATATCATCCAGAAAAATCTTCTTTGTGTTAGTTTATCTGCCACACAATGTGCAATTAAAAGTTGGGTATTTGTTTCACTCACATTCTCTCTGGTTTTCCTAGTGCATCTCTGATGGTCTCCGGCCTTACAATATCAATGTTTTGGTGGACTCTCTACACAGGTTAGTCCTCAAAGGCCATTTCTCTATTGTTAGGATGAACTCCATGAAAGTAGCTATCGTTAGTGTCCCAGAAAGTTGCAACTACATTCTGTTCTGGATCAATATTTACTACAGGAGATGCATGCCATGCCATACCCACTCCACAAATGCTGGCCAAGGGGCCAATGTTTCTATGGGTAATGCTCATAACCTTGGCAAGGCATTGCCTCGGTCACTGCAAGGTGTAGACTCACTTTGTCCCAGCTTGGAAGATGGCCCAAGGCCTGGGTTCTGCATGGATGGAGCAATGAGTCTTTGCTTGAAATCTATGAGGTGGAACGGCGTAATTTGGCAGCAGAGCTCATTGAATTTGACAAGGTAATTTCTGCTTCATTGGAAGGCCACAGGACATCAACATACTCATCGTGCATGTCCTGGCATGTATAGAGATTTAGATTTGTTCACAATAGACCCAGAATGTTACACCAGCAAAATCTATTCAGCAGGTCAGTACTGCCCTTAAAATATGCTATGACACTTATTATAAGCTCAGTGGTGTGGACATCCACTATGAATCTCCACTCATTGTTGAAGGGCACAGTAGCAATGCACCATCGAAAGATTGATATGGGCTAGGCTTCCCCCTAGTATGAATATAGTAGTACATTTTGCAGACTGGCACACCATGGAAATGTAGGACTTAGCTCTTTCAGATGGAGTATTTAAAGTTCTGGTGTTTGTGGGACAATAACCAGGTGGCACTAGGCCGCATGACGAATGCACTGCAATCAATATCAAATGATGAAGGCCTGTCCAATCTTCTGGAGCGGATCAGCATCTTCATTATTCTTGACACACCAGAGGAAAAAAACATCCGCAGTTATATTTCTTCTTTTTTATACAGCTGGAAAAGGTATGGGAACATCGAAAATAACTCATTACTGATTTTATTGAGATTCACAGGGTCTTCACAAGTGACAAAAGTAATTACAGTGGCCGACTGAAGTTCAACATAGTAACGGCTAGTGGAATTGTATTCGTGAGGTCAGATGGATATATATCAGCTACACTGGATGTATCAGCAAAAAGGTGCTATTCATTTTTGAATTCCTCTGTGGACTGGATGTAATGTATCTGCGATGGAGTTACACAGTACAAGAGCACGAGGGGAAAGAGAAAGGTTAGCTTTGTGGAAATCTAACTTACTGAGTGCTTGGCCAGACAAATGACAAGGTTAAAGTGTCAATTCAAGAAGGACTTCCCTACTCTATGTACAAGCTGGCTTTAATAGTAGTGTAGGGTATATGTAATGATCGGGCATCTACAATACCAATTAACAAGATGAATGAGCAATTAACAGATTGGGGGTCTAAGGATTACAATGAATATAGATATGGATACAAGAATATGGCAAGTGTGGAATGATGAAATGCATGGACTGGAGCGACGCAGTGACAGCCCGCTACACTGGAAAACCCTGTTTTAGGGAAAAAGAATAAGGATTCAGAATTTTCTTCAAGGGTGGGCTTAGCCTCTTAAAAATAGTAAAATGGCTAAGAATGGCCGAAAACAACTAAAATTAGCAGTTTTTCAGCTCAAATTACACCCTTGGAAAAATCCCTTATCTCTGGGTAAAAACCAAATCCCCACCCCTCCTTCCCATTTTTGATATGGTGAAGACAGCTTACCCTACTAAAATAAAAAATAATAATTTGTGGCTGCAATTTTTGGCAATTTTTGAAATATCTGTATACAGCAACCATTTCTTACACAATAAATCCATAACCCGTACCAAAAAAATCACAATTATTCTGTAGATAATCTCTACAACTGAATTCTAGCCAACATCTGTTCTCAGTATCAAGATATTTCTTAAAAAAAAAAAAACAGCAGGCTTGTCACTTTCCATATGCCTGAGTAGTCAAGCCAATTTCTAAAATGAATGTGACCTCATTTCCATTCAGTAGCCTGTATCTTGCTTCTCAGTAAAGTCTGTCAAAAACCTTCTGGTGCACTCATCAGTGTGTTTCATAATCTCAACTTTTATATTTGAATTAAGTACCTAACTACAATATGTTGGAGTAACACTTCAGTATAGAACACAGCAACTACATACTCACTGGAATAGTGTATAATTTAGAGAGAGCTGCTGGAAGGAGAGACTAGAAGACTCTTAAAAGGGATTTTTGCTTGCTGGTTCTGAATCATTTCTATATCAAGGATCTGCGTAATCACATTTATGTGTTAAAAATAGAATAACTCAAGGGTTAACATTGTAATTGATAATTGTAATAATTCACCACTCATTAGCTATGAGTTATGTAGAATTACTAAGTTGATCAATTTGAAATTTTGAAAACTGCATTTTGTTGGATTGAGATTGAATCCACATCCATTGGACACTAATGGTCAAGTAGCTCAGTTGGTTAGAGCACTGTCCCCGGAAAGTGGCAGGGGCCTGGGTTCAATTCCCAGCTTGGTCAATCTTTATCGTTAACACATTTATAGCAGTGTGAAGGCCCACTCCAGAGCTTCCAAACCAATTCACACTCCCCATAGAATCTAAGTACCGATAAGATTCTAAATGCAAAAAACCAACATCATCGTGGCGTAAAGTGTTCCAAAACAAGGCCACTAACTGCCCAAAATTTCTAACAATGGCCAATATTGATCTCCATATTTCGACACTTGAGGTTAGCCAAACTGCAACTGAATATTAAAACATTCGGTACATTCATTAGAGACGGCGAGGAAAGTAGTGATGTAACGGCTCCGGCTCCGGCTCCATGACAGCTCAGGGTCCGTTTCAAGGTGTTGAAAAACCCTGGGCCGGGTCCTTGAGCTGGGGCTTTTTCTGCGTTAAAAATCTATACCAAGTACTTTGATTTTAATTCTCTTGTAGGCTCGACTTTGGTCTAAATGACGTCGCCGCCACCTTTCCACTCGACTTCGATGTACTAAGCCTGGCCTCTGCTAAGGAATACGGCTACAGGCCCACGAACAGTAAGAAAATATTGATGTAACTCCGTGACAAGGGAAAATCTCACGCACCTGTAGCTGGTTTCTGACATGCAATGATCCTTCTTGAAAAGTACCTGCGCCCCAAATATTCAATGGAGTGTCGATGCGCGCGCTACCTGAATCAGTCTGGTCGTCGTTTGCCGCCGGACCTGCAATCATTTTTCGCGCATTGAGAGTACACATGAAGGAAACGGCGAAGGCTTGTTGTGGAGGAGATGAGATACTAGTAATTATCAGTGCAACGACTCACTTTTTGAGAGCACAAAGTACACAGCCATGTAGTCAAATGTCTTAGGTCTTGCGTTGTACTGTATATCACGACAGTCTTCAGCATATGTATTTGGAGAGCAAAGAAAAGCTCCGAGTCTCACAAAGATTAGTGTCAATATACTCAAGGAACTGTGTCCCAAATTCGCCTTGTGAGCAAATGAAGGAGGAAAACAGCGGACAGATCGATTACCTTGTCAAGGCCCCGGAATGGATAGCATATGTAGTCAAATTTTGCACTAGTGAATCTGGTCTAGAATGGTATGAAGGATACTTGACTAGTTATTTGGGAGAATCAAGGCGAGTCAATGACTTACTCTCTGTAACCAGTGCGCATTCTTCGAAGGTAGAATATTAACGCAAGAGCAATGAGAACTTCGGCCAATGCCCCAAGAGCGAGGGCAATCGAAGCTTGGATCTGGGAGATATGGGGTTTCTATGAACTCGACCTCATTCTAACAAAAAAACGGTATCACACCTTCAGGTCTAAGAAGTCTAAGATACTCTCCAGGTGGTACCTAAGCAATTGGCAGCATTATACCCCCAAAACCCCACTGAGTTAGGCTGAAGGAAAAGACTAACGCTCCAGCAGCATATGCCACAATCCATCCTTGAGAAATATCACATATGAGTGTATTCTGAACTCCATCTCTCATTAAGGATCTGTTCACTTACCAAACTGCAGCACAACAATGATCCACTACGGATACAAAATAAATAACAGCAAATCACTTTAGCAGTGAATATCATTACAATGATACCAGTGATGAATTTATTGTGATGGCTGACTTTACACTCAGGATTAGCATCAGCTTGAAGAAATTTCGAGATCAAGACGACGTACACCTCCATATTCGCAAAATAAAACAACTTAGCAACGCAAATGTACTTTATTCAATGCTCTAATTCCATGATTCAGGAAGCACAAGACTCACATTTTTGCAATGCTACCGGATAAGGCCTGCAAGATGTGTTAATTCTTGATTTATCCAGTGTACTAGATTTAGGGGGGGAGATACATATATCTCTGAATACAGATCGCAGTTGGTGTTGGTTTGAAGGGCAGGAAACCAAGAAGACATGAACGAAAAGTTGATGAGAATTTTCACTTACAGCAACCAATACTTGAGTCTGTATTTCACCAATCGATTGCAAGCTTTAGAGACTGAGTTAAGCTCACAGGAAGACGACGTACAGGAAGAGACCAAACAACAGGCTCTGTGATTATGGCCAGATATGACCCGAAAAGCCTGTTGATACCACTGAGAAATCAGTGAGCTTTGAGCTGGCCAGACATGGTCTTACGAAACTGTGTAATGGTAAACCGAATGAGATATTAAAATCACTTGGAGCGTTTCAAGCGACCTGAATAAGCGAGTTTCTGCAATATATCTTCTAGGAAAGATCATTGACACGTACCAAAGAACCCCCACCTACAATTAAAAAGCCCAGTGATTCAAAATACTTACATGAGTGGCAACGCAGCTTACTAATGTCTTCAGTCCTAGCGAATCAGCGGAATATTGCTGATAGTAGTTAAATACTTGACATGTCAAGACGCCTAAGACAGCGCAGGAGAAGCTATGACCGATGAATACAGCCCCGAGCGTGTCGTTCAGGCTGAGGTCCAAGAGGACCGAAGGAACTGTGCAAGTAGCGTTGCTGTCGGAGCTCATGTGGGGTGGTGAGAGGGGGAAAAGACTTGTCAATCTCCTAAGACTAACGCTTTATTCTTTAAAAAAGCGACCCATCCCTCACAGCCGTTACCTATGATACATTGTTTAGTCTCTGTCACAAGGAGTGATGATGTAAAAACTACAGTATTCTAGTATGACAGACGGATCACTTGTACTTCAATTGGCTGTCAAGAACTGTTGAGCCGTAACGACCCGGATATGTCGATTTATATAGAGTAAGGCTTGGTTAGGCTTAGGCTCGTTAAACTCTACCTCAATTTTCCAAGTTTAGCATTTGAGCTTTGGGCTCAGGCCCTGGTCACCAACATTTCGCTATGGCAATTGATCATGAGAGAAACCCCACCGAAGGACAGCCAAAGATGAATCGACATTCAATCAGCCCACGGATCGTTTGGAGGCGCGGAGTGACACGGATAGTGCGGCACGTACTGTCACTGCGTCAAATTTTTAAAACATTACAGATTAAGTTGTTCGATACTTCTAGCGTCAGGGTGAAATGACTGTGCAAGGGTTGACCATCCGCCGTTGTCTGCGGGTCTCAACTGGCCTCTATCAGCAAGCATTGGTTCATATGGTGATGGGAAAGGCCATCGTGAAGTGAATTGCAATGAACGAACAGACCTCTCGTATTCTAGAACACAGGAGGGATGCACTGTTTCTGCAACCTATTCACTGAAGATTCTTGATTGTATATGTACTCGAGTACTTTCAAGCGAAAAGGTCCCGAAGCTTGGAAACATCGAATCTTGGGAGACAGCTAAAAACTGATTGAGAAACATACATGTTGTATGGGGGCTTTCCGCTCATTTCATGCAGAAGCAGGGCAATGTAAGTCGAGTGCTGCCGTCGTAGATCAATGAAAATGAACCGGATACATCGGCCCCGATTTGCTATTTCTCGCTTCGACCGTCTTCCATTAAACATTGACAACATTGACCACTGTTTATAGATATTGATTCTGCGCCTTTGAGTATTCGAGCACACCATGCAAAGAGAACTCGCTGAGATTTAGCGATTCATATGAGGAAGTATACTTATGAATTGCGCAAAAATCTTCAAACTCCTAATGAATCAAATCGATATAGTCGGGATATCGCCAATACGTGTCTTGGCACTCCCGTACGGTACCAGCCTCACGGTCTGCGCATCACCAAGACAAGTTCTGCTGCTCCCCGTAGATGGGATACCGGGGACAGAATCAAGGTACATATCCCACGGAATGAGACAGGCCTGAGCTTCAATCCATAATTGTGATTCGCCTGGAGCAAACGGCATAGATAAATCCCCACTAACATCAAGAGATGAATGGAATGTCATCGTTGAAGGATCAATGGCATAGTTCCAAGCGGTTTCATTGGCGAAGAAAAAGTCTTTGCATTGATCAGGAACGGAGAAGGTGACAGCTGCGTCCAAGTTATTCCATTGGTGCGGTGCGGTTGTTGACTCCGTGGAGTTGATTTCGAGAGCATAGACTAGAGCCCCACGATGTACAGAGATAGTGTCGTGCGGACGGATTTCTGTCCAGATCTGGGATCCGAGGGTGTATGTTACGGTGGTCTGACCGGCAGAGATGTTCAGCTTGTGCAAGCCAGACACGGGATCCGGAGACAAGGTGGTTGAGGGGCCGGAATTGGTGGAGATACTGGAAGAGGATGCATCGTGCCAAGCAGGTACTCGGACGTAGAAATCGAAGTTCCCGTCCGACTGAATGGTATAGGTGAGAGTGTTATCGAAGGGATATGCAGTATCGCACGAAACATTGACGTTTCCACTGCTCAAAGTCGTGGTAACCTGGGTAGGGCCCAGAAGTGCGTGCACTAAGCCATTACCATCACCGGTGGTTGCATACGTCGCCATAACAAACTTGGGCAAGCCTTGTGGATGGTTAAATTGACAGCACGGATAATTAGGCTGCAACCCAAAGGTTTGTCCAACAACATTCACGTTCCAGAAGGGAGCGGTAGAGAGTTTTTCGCAATATGGCTGATTGGGTTGAGCCATGTACTGATGACCCCACCAATCGGAAGTCAGTTGGGCAAACATTGCGTTATACGTCAAGAGCTCTGTACGATCTGCATAGTAGGCATCGCCAAGTGTCTGGTAGAGATAACTCAACGAATACATCGTCTCCACAGCTGTGCAAGTTTCGGAGCTGTTGGCCAAAGCACATCAAGAGTTTCTCTACAAAGATTATCCGAATGAATTGACCTACCCTGACCAAGGGTTCAGACCTTCTAGAATCTCGTCAGCTATAATGGTACCCGAGGCAGAACCATGGTAAGTAAAAGTCCAGTTCACGGCGTTCATTGCTGTATCGATCAGACTATCGTTGCCTGTCAGACGACGTACAACCCCAAAGCTCTTCAAACCTGTCATTGGTCAATAAAAGACTCGAAGGAGTGATTTTTAGGATGTTCACCTTGGCCCACGTTGACTCCATGCTCGTAAGGGAAGATTGGACTGGTGTTCGGATCGATGGGTACACCAGACAAATCCTGTGTCGGATATACGCCTTCCACATACCAATCGTTCCAATCAATGCTGCCATTATAGAGGAAGTTCATGGTATCAAGTAACTCTTGTTCTTTTCCCGCTGGATGTTTCTCGAATAACCACTGCAGCGAAACGATCATATCTGCGTATCGAACTCTGCCCCAAGTGAAATCTATAGGTTGCAGTTCAACCCCGTCATGATACCAATAATCGGTGTAGTTGTTTTGCAGACGGTTGAGCATGTAGTCGACAAAATGTCCGAGAGTATCTACTACAGGTCCTCCCCAAGTGGAATTAGCGTCGACAAGATTCATGAGCCCCAGTACGAGCGGATAGCGAGCCCAAAATGTTCGCGAATTAGGATCCGTTTCCGGTCCTATCCACCCATCGCCGAGTTGATGAGTGGTGATGTATCCGGCGACTGCGTGGACTTGGTCCTTGAGCTGTTCATCATCTACCGTATACGCCAGAGGAACGAGTCCATTGAACCAGTACGGGACCCCTTCGTTCAATGTAGAGTACGAAGTACTGCCGCCCAGCCAGTTCCCATCTGTGATATCAGGGATGAAATCATGCATATGGCCCGCCAAACCATTGGCTTCCATCTCGAGCTCCGCCTGCAGCCATCCATTTGCCTTCACACTTCCGAGGGGCAGGGGAGTGAACGAAAACGGAAGGAGAGCTTCGTCAATGCATTAGCCCCAAAGCTCTCCAAGTAGACATCGAGACGTACGTGAATCTCTGGCAGTAAGAGCCGCTGAAGCCAGTGCACTTGTCACTAGCGGAAAAGCGAATATTTTCACTGGCATCTTCATTGTTCAAATCAAAGTGGGGCTCGCAAGAAAGCTGAACTGTGCCTCCAGGACAACTTTTTTATAGACAAAGAACCCAACTGATGATCATGACCCCAGTCATAATCAAGAGTCGAAATAGAGCGCATTGCCTCGCGGAAGGCGATGAACCTCGTGCTACACTGGTAAAATCGTTGGTTGGGGCGTCACGGTGGACGAGCTCCACGTGTGCTTAAAAGGTCCCATGGCTAAATCATATTTGGAGGGAAGTTAGACGACTACCAGTCTTCCTCAGGCTGTCAGCATTTCGATTTCAGGAAACAAAATCAAGAAGCAGAGAAGCGTCTCGAGATATTCAGAGTATCGCGGCAAGCTTGAAAAAGTTAAGGTACCAGCCGCAGCATGAAGCTTGTGATTGAAATCCATCGATGGCTTAAAAAGTTCAAAGCAGCATGAAAAAGGGTTACATTGTTTTAAATACATAACGAGCATAGACGATTATACGATACATACATTGTGATTTGAAGATGCTGGATGTAGATGTAAATTTGTCAGGAAACATGTTAATCGTAAAGAAAAAAAATCATCGTAAATTCAAAAGCCCAGCCCTTTCTTCTTTGACACCCACGAGCAAAATCCAACTATTCCCTTCATTCTTCTTCTTCGCTACAGCATCCCGTACCTGCTGCGCATACCCTGCCGTAGAAAACTCCCCTACGATAGTCTTCCATGCTTCTTCGTCAGTAAGCCAAGCTGCGTTCCGCGTCAGCGCGTCGAATAATGATGATGATATGTCTACAGCAACAACGGGCATTCCGTTGGGGCTTTGGAAGGTAGCTTTGAGGTCGGAGGACACGTCGTATGCTAAAACACGAAGATTCCAGTAAGCCTTGCGAACAAACATGGTGTGAATCGTCAAAGCAACTTACCTCTGTCTAAAAACATTTGCTTCACCTGCCGACGCTGCTTCTTCGTTTCCTGTGGGAGACAAAGCTGAACATCCGAGGAGCCAGGCGCTATAACGGCGCTACTCCGAGCAATTTGCGAAACGGGAGCACCAAGTCGAGAAGAGGCTGGAGTGCACGCGGTCGTAGCGTCGATACGCTTCTGCTCCCCTATCTCATGTTGCAGCCAACCGATGAGATCAGACTTGGACACTAGAGGGAGACATTAGAAAAGGAAGACAATAGATCGGCAAAGACGTACCCTCATACTCTGTTCCCTTTATGATACTCTTGACCTTGAATGCAGCCATATCACGACGGCCCGCGCGTGGACGAGGGTAGACAGTGAACCTGTTTGAACGGGATCAGAACGAATGATATAAGAATGTACGAGATGAACATACAGGATACCCTCCCTCGCACACATGTCAACCTGATTCTCCTGCTCAACCTCCTGCAATCCCGACTCATACATAAGATCCGCGCTAATGCCATTCTGCCACAGCCAAGCCACAACTTCCAAACGATCCTGCAAAAATCCAGGCTGATAGGATATAACATATACATCGCATCTCCTTGGACTCCAGAACCCAAACGAGCGCGCCTCCTTGATGAGAGGGGGGACAGAGGTACTCTGGAATAGTGCTAGCATGACTGAAATCTTCTCAACATCGATTTGCAACCCGAAAGCAAAGCTTCCCTGGCCTTTTGACTTGGGCTGGGTGAATTGGCTGATCAGGTTATCGTACCTGCAATACATTTTATCAGTGAGACGTTCCAGGATTCATGAAGAAACCCTGAATACTCACCGACCACCGGCAGCCAGAATATCCGTTCGCCTCGATTTCTTCGCAACCTCGACCAATACACCACTTTTGAAATGTGTGAAATAAGAGCCGAGCATCAAAGGCCTGAAATATATCGGTTGCGTAACTCCAGCAGAAACAGCGTGTTGAACCGTAGCCTTAACCTCTTCAACCGCACTCCGCATTTGTTCAAACAAGGCAGGACTGATCTTCTCAAGTCGCGCCATCATGGTTTCGATATCGTCATCTACGAGAAGAAATACATCAACATCAAGCGGAGCATATGGATTGGTTTTGTGGTCTTTACCTGCATCCGTAAGGACATCCAGCTCATCAATGAGACTGCGCAGTAGACCCTTCTTAAGAAGGTTCGCTTTCTTCTGCGAAGATGAGGATTTCGAATGCTGGATGATATCAAGTACGGCAGTCCGCTGAGCTTCCGGGATACGCTCAAGAATCGCCGAAACAACTATTCAATGCACGTCAATAACCAGTCTCTCACGAGAGAAAGGAATAACGTACTGTCAGAATGGGAAACATGAAGCTCATACGTCGGTGTGAGACCCGGGAAACTCTCCAGTATATCATGAGCGACGGCAAGAATCTCCGCTCCAGTCGCAATAGGCCCGGACGAAAGATCAGGAGTGATGATGTCGAACACCCCGGCTTTCCATATCTTCGGATGTCCAGGAATCAAACTACAACAACAAAAACCTCCCATTCAGGCAATACACCCCAACGCGAAGTAACCAGTCAAACATACCCAGGGCGATAGATACTCGACAAATGATACCGCTTGATCCTCTGAACCTTCTCCCGCGCAGCAAGCCGAGCAAACGGGACGATAAGATTATTCGGAAGCGCCACAACTTCTCCATGCCGGTCAACAAACGTAGCCTGAGTCTTATCATCATTGCTTAAGATCGGCGTAAGTAGCGGCGGCTCCATGTCAACAGCTCCATGTAGCCGAAAGATACCTGCAAGGCGCTCTTGTACAACACCGTTCAGAGACGCGTATTCTGGCAACTCGGCTTCTTGATCGTACAAAAATCCACGAACGGGTTTCGGCGCATTGTTGAAAAGCGCGGAAAGGACAGTTTGGAGATGAGGCGAGTCGGGTTTTGCTAACAGCAAATAAGAACAATCAGTAAATCCGATCGAACGAAAGACGAACGACATTCGATCCTACCCATAAGACGAAGAGCACCCTTGAAATACTCGTCCTCCATCCGCGGTGGCATAAGAGGACTCTGAGAGAGCTCAATTGCACTCGGACGTTGATCTGGGTCGTGTTGAAGCAACCACTTGATAACTAAACCCAAATCAGTATAACGACTTTTTACAGACACTTCTGACTACACTTACTTTCACGCTGACGGGACCGCGAGGTATCCCACGTAGGTGGAAATTCCACATCGGGTTTACGAAGGCGCTCGAGCACAGAAATACGCTCAGAGCCGGTTGAGAACGGATAGTTCATTTCGAAGAACACAATCTGAAAGATGTGCGTTAGTCGCAACTACGAACAAAAAGAGTAATCAAACGCACACCGAGACTGTAAATATCCGCCTTCGAATGATTCGCGGGTCCACGCTTCTTCCTAGACATAACCTCGGGGGCAATATACAATCTCGTGCCGACCTCTGAAGCACAAAAAAGCATCAATATTAGAACATTCATGAGTTGGAATCAACCCACACACCTAACGTCATATCCGCTTGAGGAGTAATCACTCTAGGAGCCACATCAGAGGGGTCAACGGCAGCCAAACTCGATGTCGCGAGTCCGAAATCTCCCACTACACACAACCAAATGAGTAGGTCTATACCGAAAACTTGAGAGTTTCTTCACCTTTACAGTCTCCATTCCCATCTACAAGCACAGACCACTAAGTCGTGACAGGTTAATGAAAAGAACGGGTACGTACCAATGAAGATGTTCGTCAGCTTGATATCCCGATGAAGCTAGAAACAATCATCGTCAACCCCAGAACTCGACTTAGGTCAGACAAAGAATCGCACAATTCCCAAACTCGACATGTGTGCCAAAGCGTCTACAATTTGTTGGAAAAGCCGCCACGCTTCTTCGACCGAAAGTCCTTCATCCACCCGCTACACGAAAAAAGATGAGCCAATCATCCTACAGATGACATAGCGAGATCTCAAGTACCTCCTTGAGCGTCTGTCGCTCTACAAATTCCTGTAACCATACCCAATCAGCCCACGATATCCAACTCTCCAAAAATCAACACTGCACCCACCATCTGAATATACAACGTCCTCTGCAAAAACGGCGCAGCAGTCTCCCTAACCGCCGTCTGCGGCTGAAACAAGTTCTCCAAAGCTAAGGGATCCCCATCACTATCCGTATCCTCCTCATCAATCCTAGCCTCCTGCGACCGCGCACTGAAATGGATACTAGGAAATGATCCCCTCGAAGACGCCGCACCCGCATCATCCAAGTCATCCAAACTGAAAATAAACCCATCGTCGGCGCTTTTGGTCGTGCGTCGGGAAAGAGAGGAGGGAACGGAGGTCATCCCGTTTTCGGTGTCCGAGTCGAGGTTGGAGGAGGACTCGTCATCAGAGTCGTCGGAGGCGGCGGCAGATGAAGGTTCAGAAGTTTCTACCCAGGTAGTATAGTACCGCACGATGAAACGATGAGAAAGACGGCTTAAGGCATTGACTTCTCGGAAAATCTTGTCGCTCTGGGTAGTGCGGAGGCGGACCTTTTTGACTGAACCGCAAATAAATGAGTAACGCGCCAAGTAGCGCAAGAAGCGTGTAAGTCGTACGTACCAGCATAAATTCGGTTATCAATCCTATTCCGTGCTTTCACCACCGATCCAAAAGCACCTTTCCCCTATAATCCCCATCAGTCCAGGGCTAACGTCCGACAGAATGAAATCACGTACCAGCAACTCTAGCTCCTCCCAATCTTCCTTCCACCGACTCGTGTGCCTCAAACCCATCGGCTTGAAATAATCCATCTCGGGGGAACTCCCGTATCCGACTTGCGTAGCAATAGGCGTTTTGATGTCCGAAGCAGTGAATGGAACGGTCGGGCTTCGAGAATGACCGTTGCTTGTTACCTTTCCAGCTAGGTCGTCTAACAACGACGAGCAGGAAACATGGATCTTTTTGGGAGGAAAAAGCATGTTTAGAGCATGAGTTTGAAGGTTGGGCGAGATCAAGGCTAAGAGCCACGCGTGAGCTGCAAGAAACGAGAGATATTCCTCACAACTTACATTGCTTCAATGCCGTATGGACGTCAGAGAACTTCTGCACCACATCAAGTCCCGATAGCATCTGTAATAAGACAATCCCAACGGAATGTATGTCGCGGTGACGAGTGTAGACTAAGGCCGACTCGTTCTTCACATCCTTGGATAACCTAAAGAAAATAGACGATGTCGGCGAGGTTTACAATAACGACCGTATAAGACCAATACAAACCAGGCATCCGGAATCGGCAAATCGCCATTAGTGTAAGTTAATGTGGCTCGAAACTGGTTAGATCTATGGAGGTCAAGCAGTCGAGTAAAATATCCGACTTTGAAGAGCTTGAGAAGCTTCGGACTAGCAAACGAGTCACGAGGAACTAGTCCAATGCATCGAGGGGATATTCCTATCAGTCAAGATGAGTTAGAGAGCAACCTTACCTAAGATAACGGCGCACCTCGATGAACAAGATCCGCGGCATGTATCGCATTAAGACCGGCTAGGATTTGGATCAAGTAATCCTGCAATAATACGTGAGCGAAGGATAACACTCTGACGACATGATACCTACGGAAGCACGTTCCTCTCGTAGGGAATTGCAATCTTGTAAAACATCCTGAAGGGTCAGCGCCGGTGGCTTTTCGTAAAGGATCGATAATCGAGACGGAGCGTTGGCATTCGGGAGGTAAAGCTTCACAGCCAATGTTCGGACCACATTCTCATGGCGAATAATGGTCAAATGTTGGATCTCGGCTTCTAATTGCTTGAGTTTTTTTCGACCTAAAAAAAAATGTTAGATCAAAAAGTAAACAACCGTAATCATTACCTTGCGTAGTCGAGTAATATGGAGTGTCGAACGTAACAATGTGGAGTTCCAAAGGTAAGGTGGCGTTTACGTCGTCGCACAAAGGGTCTGCGGCATAAGTTACCCCCAAACATTCTACGGCGAGGTCATTAGTACGTTGAGCAGCACGCTTATCAAAGGGACGTACCGTTTCGAGGGTGAAAATATTTAACGGTATCAAAACGGATCCCTTGAAACTCTATTTCATCCGAGAATGACTCGGTCGGATATTCACTCGACATGGGAACTTCTGTCGCTTCCGAATTGGCTCGTTTTCTGGCCTTGTATTCTCGTTCTCGAGCTTGCTGCTGCATCATGGCGTTCAGCAAAAGCTGTTCCTCGAGCTCTTGAGCACGTTTCGTAGCCTTTTCGGCCTCTTCTAACGCCAAAGCTTCCGCCTTCTGTCTACGAGCCTGAACAATATATCAGCAAAAGACCACTACAGCTAAGGCAGGACGCACCTTCTCCTCATCTTCAGCGCGCATATTCATCTGTAAAGCCAACGAACCAGGAGCCTCTACGACTGGAATTACGTTGGTTGCCACCCAATCCTGGCAGAATGTGACAATCTGCCGACATGATGAGTCTCCAGTCGCAAGTTCGGAGGTCTTACACCCTACCTCCATTACGCATTCTGAGCCCCGATGATTCTGAGCCTCTGCGTGGATCGCATGTGAAAGTTTCGTTATCTGTTCATTGGAAAGTCCATTTATCGGTTTTTGAATTGTAAACGTAGGATTCGTCTTTGTAGGATAGGTCTTTGGGAAACTAATAAAGAAAATTCATTCAACTTCTTCGGCAAACAAAGCTCATTAAACCCTAAGACGTACATTACATGCAAATTAAAGCAAATCTTGTGAGCCAAATCTGGATCCAAATGTGGCACTCTGATAATAAATTCTGGGAGACGAGCAGCGCCTTTCCAGGCTTTTGGTGGTGGAGTTTCTATAAAGTCTTCGGCGTAGATGGATTTCAGCGCAGTAAGTTCATTTTGCTGTAGTTCCTCGGTGGTAGAATCCATGGTAGATGTTCAGGAAACGCATTGAGAAGGGGAGGACCTGGACGGGCCTCAGCAACTCAATTCTCCATGGCCATTGACCGCTACGGATGAAATTCAATGAAATGGGGAAGGTGGTGGATGGAAGGAAAGAAGCAATTTGGTACCGTGCATAATGGTGTCTTATAACGGGATCGTGGGATAATGATATCCCCATTAACTTAGGGCGCTTAATTGTCCCTATCACCCTAAAAAAGTAATCTACAGCGCTTTGTCCTCTGACAGCCAACCTGAAGACTCGTAATACTGCCCTTTGGCAACCTGACGGTTCATTAGGCTCCACAACAGTACAAACTATGGGGTCAAAGGTGTTCCCCCAAGGACTTGATGCAATGCACCCGAATCAGCAAAGAAGATCAGAACAAACGAGGCCCACTAACCGATTTTCGTGTTCAACAAAAACGTGTTTTGTTCAATTCATTAGCTGGCAGCGTAGTGAAGGAGGTAGCGGATTACATATGTATTAATTGTACTGTTAATGTAGCGTGTATTTCTAGATCAACTCATGTTCTACCACCCCAGTCGTGGTCCATCATTCCACACTTTCACTCGGTCATCAATTCAACTACCATGGGCAACCCTTTCTCTTCTATGAACCCACATTCGTCGGTTACTGATGCAGAAGGTCGTCGAACGGATGGAGAGATGATTTGTGAGAGATTCCATATGATTTCTTCTTGGGTAGGCGAAAACTTGAACCGGCGAAGCAGTGTCGCAAGGATGATTTCTGCAACGGGGTCGACATAAGTACTTCCTGATCACTAACTTTGGCCCAAAGAAGATACACTCACTCATTTCTATCTGAGCAAACTTGTACCCGCTAAAGACATACGTAAGAGAAAAGAAACCAGCAGAAGCAAGAGCTGAGAACACTTACATGCACGATCGCCCTCCCCCAAAGAACGACAGCCTAAATTCCCAAGAACGAGGATTCAGTATTCGCATTAAGATCACAAGGGGTCAACTTACATCCCATAATAAATCCCAGGCAATCGTATCAATGCAGGACTCTTATCTGACATCCACCTCTCGGGCTTCCACATCTTCATATATCACAATCCATATCATCATTAGTAACGTTCTCCCATTGCAAGAGTAAGAAACGATCGTACCTTGGCATCCGGTCCCCACACGGATTCAAGTCGGTTGGCTCCTGCAATACCAACGAAAAGCGTCGTCCCCACTGGAACTGTAACAGAAGAATCCGCCACATCCGAATTCGTACTCGAATACATCAACGTTCTCTCCTTCGTAGCTCTGAGTAACAGTAAAATGAGTCAGTTAGTACCTTGCACTCATACATTACATATTTCAGGAGCCAAAACTCACGTTCGACGGACGAACGGTACCGGCGGATATCTGCCAAACATATTTTAGTTCCACGAATGTAAAAAAAAAAAATTCAAGGCGTCCAAGAAACTCACAACCGGAGTGTTTCCTTAATAACAGCATCCAACCAAGGCAGCTCACTAATCGTCTCATACTCCAGTCTATCTTGATCTGCAAAGGCATTAACCACTTCTTCCCGAACCTGCACAACACAATAAATAAGGCATCAATCACCCAGCTCCGCCGACAACCAATCCAACCTCGAGGCGAGGTCAAAAAGCCAAAAGGGTCGGGGGTTCCTCCCACTCACCTTGTCCTGAATCTCCCGATTCGTCGATAGCAAGTACAATATCCTTGATAACGCAGATGAAGTTGTATCCTGTGCTCCGAAAATAAGGACCCTGCACGCATAGATAGTAATAGTGTGAGGTTGAACAACGCAACACCGCGCCGGCTGTTTACAGAGCCAAGAGAGATTGGCACGCACGTCATCTGACCAGTCAACTCTGACTCTGAAAGCTGCTCTCCCGCCGCAGCTCGTTCATTCGCACGAACTAGGCGGGGATTTTTAACACGAGAACAACATGTCCATCCATCCACACGTCCAAGCGAAATCATCATGAGTGGACATATATGTACAGCCGAGCAAAATCCGACGCAGCGGCGCAGTCACAAAGAGTGAGGCAAACGCGGAGACGAGAACGGGAACGGGAACGGGAACGGAGGCGGAGAGAAAACCAGAAGCAAGTCGATCTTTAGTACTGAACAAGACCAGAGAAAAGGAAAAAGCTCTACTCACGAAGAACACTAATCAAATCCTTCTCCTCTCCCTCAACACCTACACCGCTCTCTCGCTTCTCTCGCAAAATACTCTTCGCCGTTCGGTCCATGATATCCGACATGTCCTAACCAAAAAGACCGAACGAGAAGCAACAATCAACATATTGGCATGACGTTCGAGTCATACATATCAAATCAAAGAAGAACGAAGCAGGTTCGATAGAGTTCCCAGTCCAAATTCCGTTGAACCCGGTAAAAAGGCAGAGAGAAGACAAAGACCAAGAAACGAAACTTACCTTGACTTTCTGAATCGCCCTATTCGGTATCCTTTCGACCAACTTTCTCCGGAGCCAAGCAGGACCCAAGCGTGTCAGGAACGGGGCAAATTGTCGTAAGACGGAGAGCGAGAAGAGCGTAGGTCTAGATTTTTCGAGTCAGGAAAGGGAAGGTGTGCAAACTCTATCAGCTTCCCACTATAGAATGAAACATAGACAACTCGCACAAAGCTCGAGTCATCGCATGTAAAGAGACAGACCGACTTACATCAGCTCCTTGATCGCAGAAGTGTACGGATTGTTATGCGGTGAGTCCAACGGGTCCTGAGTTAGCAAGAACAAAGCGTTGAAACCGCATCAGTTCCATGATCATATTTACCCACACGAAAGACGTAGGTCGGAAGAAACGAGAACGAAAACGGAAACGGAAACCAACGAACTCACAAAAGAATACCCCAACACAGTACGCCCAATCGTTTCCAACGCCACACGGGACATCCATTCCGACATGTCCAGAACCCCCTTGCCATTCTTGCCATTATAAGCCTTCTCCCTTTTCCCAATCGGTGCCGATACCGTTACTGAAGCTTTCTGAACCTCCCGCGAAAGTACATCTGCAAGCTATATATAAAAATTAAACACATGTTACCATCAGCCAGCTGAAAACCGAACAGAACCTTAAACGACAACTTTTTTACCTTTTCAGCGATATCATACACAATCGGTGTGACCCTCTTCAGTTGTGGTACAGAAAACACAGGAGTGACAATTTTTCGCTGCTTTTTGTGTACATCGCCTATAGCATGTGAATAATGTGCGATCCAAAGTAAGTATCTCATATGACCTTCCCTTCTCCTCAACCACGCGAGTCAAACGTACCGGTAGTACTAACAAGCCCTACAATACCGCAAAAAGAAGGCGCCAGTGCAGTAAAAAAAAAGGAACAAGAAAAATTAGCATCGATGCTGACACTCCGTAGCAGTCGTGAGATTTAGGCACAAAATCCAATCAACTTCAAAGATGCGCCACAAACTTCACAAAAATAATATAGATTTCGCTGACTTACCAGGCCCGAAGATAATCCTGTTGTTACTGAAGAGAATCATAAGCCCGCTACCCGTCAAAACAGCTCCCCAAACTTACTCAGTGAAGACTTTAGTCTCTTCGAATGCATCTTGATCCTTGACGATGACGCTTTGCAAAGCATGTGGGTCGGATATATATAATTGTTCGTCCTAGTGGGTTCCAAGTCTCTTGTTAGTCCTTGATATTATCACCAAGCCCAGAAACCGTAAATGTCAGGTACGAAGAACCCGGATTCGGGAACCCGGAACCAATGAGCCCAAAGTCCACTGATCACTGCACTGCTGCGAGAGGGACGGACGCGGACTCGGACTCGGTTTCGTCCTTGTTCTCATACGCAAAGTATGACTCAATTCATACGTATGGCGTTTTGGAGCTTGGAAAGAGGAAAAAATTAAGATACTTACACCAAAGAAACCATAAACTTTGACCATCCCCCCGAAGCGATCCACCAAAAACTGGTGGAAAGGGAGTCCTTTGGCATTGAACAGTTGGCCCAGATTGCCTGTGAAGATTATTTCCATTTGAGGAAAATCTGTAGAAAGGTAAAACCTACCTTTGAACCAGGATTGCGTTGGCGGTCCAGGAATATCTTTAAATCTGTACCTTCGACTCGAGCGAGATACATAAGGGCTCAAAAGCCATTTGAAGAATCGGAATAATGAATAGTATATGATCACATCTACGAGTAATGCCTTTAGACGGATATGGTCGAAGATCGAGAAGATGGACGAGGGGCTCGAAGTAAAAGGGGTCACGAAGCCAGAGTTTGAAGTTGCTGGCGACATTGGGGGAAGAACGATGGAGCTGTGAAAGTCTAAGCAGACGAAACCAAAATATTGAAGAGAGGGAGCGTACATACCTAGCAAATCCTATTTATGTTCCTGTTCCCTTACATACACACATGCTCAGGCCTATTCAGGACCTATTCAACAAACCACGGTCATCCAGTGTGATCTATGCACTGCGTTGACGTCCCGAAGTCCCGAGTACTGTGCTACGACTATGTTGATTCCCGCGGTATATCATCCATCTGCTAACAATACATGTTACCGTCGTACGGTCGTCGCGATGAATGGGGAATCCATACCTGAAGCAAACAATGAATGCCGAAAATGATGTGAAACAGGTGTATCATCCCCGCAGATTGGCTGGCGCTATTCAAGTAACCATCCCGTTCGAGGATGGGTTCCTGGACCCGCCTGTACGTTAGGTTACCGAAAGTGCGCCCCCAGACGAGTACAGGAGGTATCAGTCTGGGAATATTGACTGAGCCAAGTCTGTGCACCTGCGCACCGCTGAAGCCGACCCGCCCAGCAATTGCACGTGCAATAAACAGCATGCAGTATTTTACCAGTGGATGGATAGTTTAGCTCAAATCGCAAATGCATAGTGGACGATTGCGTCATAATTAGTGAAAAGCAGAGTTCCGGATACTCAGGATCGAAGACCTCGAAAGCCTGCATAGCCTAAAGGGAAAAGACCTTAAATCTCCCGATCCCGAAAATGAAAAAGCCAGGACTGAATGGTCTACAGCCTTTCGCAAGCAAGTATATGCGTGTGATAGTACCGAGCCTTTGTGATTTTAGGAGATAGGATATATATGTGTATAAAACGTGGACCTACTGAAGTCCTATCGGCTCGGGTTTAACCTGGGTTTAACGGGACTGCCGAAGATCTTCTGTCAGAGAAGCTGCAAGTCGGCAACACCAAACTCCTTACCCTCATTACTTGCCCATTATCGCCTCTCTTCTTCTGGACCTCTCTCGAAACAATGATCAAATGCACTCTGAGTCGGTAACTCGTTTGCTTCCGGACCCTCCTCCCCCGTTTGTGTAGAGATTGACAGATTCAGACAATCACCGCGGGAGCCACGTTCTTGCAGATGCGTCAAGTAATTCAAAGAGCATCGGTTAAACCCGTCACAATGTTGAGGGCGGATGCGAAGTGACTACAAGAAACGGGAAAGCGTAGATAGGCGCCCGCTGCGGGCCGCCCGCAGACTCACTTTTACAGTAGGCGCCTGTTTCACCCGACACAAGAATGTCATCCTAGATAATTTTAAAGAAAGAAGTAGGAAAGCAAATTTGGAATGGAGAAAACTATTCCTGTCGTTCTTAATGGGGGCAGGTTTGAAGGGCGACTCCAAAATGCACTGCTGCAGCAGCAATTGTTCAGAACGTCGAAACGGGACGCTGAACCAACGCTGACCAGACTCCTTCTCATCATCAACCGTTCCAGATAGCTACATAAGCCCCTACAGAGTTGCCACAACAACGAGTCCCAAGGGACTGGGGCGCAACTGCCTACTCCGACTCATTATCGCCCTGCTCCTGGGTGTTTAGTCTTGTACCATCGGAAGGCGAGGAAGAGAAAGATAAGCAAACAAAAGCTACATATACTTATTGCTCCGAAGAATTGGGTTGTATTCCTGCTCAGGAGAATTTGGCTCATCTCGCCGTTCGGAGCCTCGCGGAAAGTAGAGTTCCGAAAGCTCGGCATTAATCGGCTTAGACAGGTTTCATCGCAGGTAGAATCTCCAGAGGGCGCTGTGCAAGACATCGCATTCCACCACAACAAAGTCTACATCCCGGAATCACTCCGCCAGAAAATTCCATATGCAAGGCACGACAAAGTCATAGGCCAACATCCAGGCCGACGACGTACTGAGCCTTTAGTCTCGAGAGACTACTCGTGGCCAGGAATAAGTCGCTACATCCGCAACTATGTCGAAGCCTGCGACACTTGCCCCTGTATCAAAGACCCTTGACATAAGGCTTCTCCAACCGCAACCGCTCAAAATTCCTCAGCATCCATGACAGTCCATTTCTATGGACTTCATCGTCAAGCTTCCAACCTCTCACGACTAGGATTCAATTTGGGTCGTATACGGGTGACTTACCCGCGCTGCCCACTTCATTCCAACCGTGCAGGAACTCGCATGGCTATTCCTCGATTGGATATTCTGTCTACACGGACAAGTTCCATCCCACATTATCTCTGACCGAGGTTCAGTCTTCATATCCAACTTCTGGACATCACTTACCTCGATGCTAGATGTAGAACTCAACACTTCCACAGCGTATCACCCGCCAACCGACGGTCTGACTGCACGAACTAATCAGACCCTCGAACCCTCGAAACCTACATCCGCGCATACTGCTCTTACCGGCAAGACGACTGGGTAGATTATCTACCACTTGCCAAATTCGCCTTCAACAACCTCGAAAGCTCTTCTGCCCACCAAACCCCCTTCTTTTCCAACATTGGCTTCCATCTAACCTTCGAACTAAAAACCACCGAACGTTCCACGAATACTTCATTGCATATGTTAGGGAACTGCCTGCAACATTGCTCAATCTTAGGGTGGCCACCGGTAGTTACCAAAGATTGTGAACAATACCAGTGGCATTGGGTGTTCATTGCACGACTCAGAGTTACTCATGATGAACTCCGAGCTGAACTCGAATTTGCGCATCAACAGTAAACTCAATACTACAACCAAAATCGTCTCCCTGCGCCCGAGCTACAGCCTGGTCAGTCTGTATGGCTTCTATGCTGAAATATCAAAACCAACCGACCATCTATTAAACTCGACCACCGTCGCCTAGGCCCATTTCCTATAATCAAACGCGTCCAATCGTCAGATTCATACGTTATGTACCTGCCGGCTTACCCCTAATAACTTTATCCCGTCTTCCATTCCTCGCTCTTGGAACCATACAAAGACCGCTCAGAATTTCATTCAAACGCCGAGTCCGTTCCAATTGTACAATTTCACATCGACGAAGCATTTCCGGCTGTAAGGACCATAGTAGACTCGAGAAAAATTTGCCAGCGATACGACTATCTGGTAGCATGGAAAGATCAACTGAGAACTCATGGGTTCCCCTCGCTGGCATTCCTGTCACCTATAATGAGATTATCGATGGATTCCACCGGCAACATCCGCGCTCTTCGCGTCCCCCTTCAATTGTCCTGTCAAAAAGCCATAACACTTCATAACTGCTATGCAACCGACCTTTAATTCGGTTCCTCATTCTCGCTCCAGCTCTAATTTTGATTCTATATTTACTTCCATTAACACTTCTGATTCTATTCCATCTTCTATACAACAGCGTCCAATTCCGCTGCCTCGTACTGTTCGCTCCCTATCTCCTGCCCCAATTGTGCAAAATCTTGCCCCCCAATCACCAGCTTGCTCCCCAAACGACTACTCGATCTGGTCGCGTTTCCAAACCTCCCAGCCCTTTGGATACTTAGAAGGGAGATAATGTAAGGGTTATACCCTTACCCCACTGTTCCAAGACAGGGAACACTCCACCTGCGCCCCCAACTACGATCCCCGCACTGCTCTTTGCCTCCTTACACCGCATATAGCCTCGTATCTCAGTCTCCTTTATTTGTACTCCTTATATATGCTCCTTTATTATACACTACTTTGCTCATACTTTGTCCTAGTTCCTCGTCGAATCAACACCAGTTACTTGTCCAAACTTCATCCTGACTCTAGTTCCTTGACCCAATTCCTAACAAAGAAGAGCTAAAGCTGACCTTTACTTGAAGCTCTACCTCCCCCTTTACCTCTACTTCTAAGTAGAGCTGTTTCCGCTGTCATGAATGGTCTCAGGCAGAGTAGTAGGGATGTAGTGAGACTCCGAGAGAATTTACGTGTGCAGCGGAAGCACCTAAAAGAGACGATAATCAGTGGTAAATAGTAATTCCATTCAGATAAAATTACTAAATGGAGAATAAACTCTGTTGCACCTCTGCACACAGAAGCCAAACCTCAAAGTTTCGTAATGAAAGGTATTGAAAAATCCAAACATGTAAGATATTCAACCAACTGTACAGAGATGCGCCGTCTGGTTTAAGTATTGTTGACAATTGGTTGACAGGACTCGAACTGATAAACCCCAAAATCCTCTTGTGATCGATAATTTCTTGTCAGGATCAGAATCAACATCAAGGGAAGTTTTCTGTTAATATAAGCAAACACATACAGTAAGTTTTGAAATTGATTATTGAGCTGTAAGAATGGATATTGTGTCAAAATTGAATTTCGGTATTGGAGGAATTATTTTATAACATGGTTCAGATGCTCACTTGTGAGCATCAACATCCAGCCGAGCAGCAAGCATGCTCAGTGCGGAACGGTGTTAATTCGGTCCGGTTTTTCTGCATTCAGACTCTCATTCAGGAATCAGCACATTCAAACTAAATATCGTGGTTCTCGTTATCTGCAAAGTTTTCTGCACCCGCCCTCGATCCCCTCCCTCAGTTTTTCTTGGTCAAGAGTAAATGAGTAACTGATAAAGCGATATTAATATTCGCGTAAATACAAGCAGCTTGTGATTGAGACAGCAAGAGCTAGCCGGTGAGCCCACCCGCCCAGCGGCGTGACTCATCCGCGACTTGTCGAGTTACGCTCGAGCCCCCCCCCCAACCTTTAGCTCTTGTTGTTTCGGCTCAGCTAACGCTGCGATAGACGAAGCTGGAAGATGATGTTATTCTCAGACTTACTCCACTGATGAACTGCATCTTCTTATGCCGATTGACAGATGTGGGCGCCACAGTTTGACGCTAGACTTTTCTAAGAATAGACTGTGTCATAGAACCATATATTTGCATAGAACTACCCTGCCGCATGTCCAGGGTTGAATCGAGCTTAGAAAATGAACACCCTGAGTTCATAATGAGCCTGAGGTAATTTCCAAGGAGAGACTTTGACTGCCGTCAACATCATGATGGAGCTTTGGGACGACAGTACTTATAAGTGAACGGTCAACCGTCAAAACTTTCACTTTACTCATGACTCCAGAGGAGCAACAGGAAATTGTATCGCTGGCTACTGCCATTTATGACAACATTATATCTTTCACGATAGTGGCCTTAACTGGCTATGGTATGTGTGGTCCACAATGATTAGGATAATAGTTGATAATGGGTAACTTCTAGGTGTATCTGCTCTAGGCATCCTCATTGCTACTCACATAATGATGTAAGAATTTTTGAATGTCGGAGATTGCAGTTGAAAAGATTCAACTCACATATGTATTGAATTACAATGCATTAACAGAACCAAATCCTGGACCCGTCCACGAACAACCCTTCTTGCTTGCCTGATCATGACCTTTATTGCTTTGACTTGGACTATCGCTGACAACGTGACTCTTCCACTTGAACAAGACCGGATTTGGATTATTCAAATTGAACCAGTCGAAGAACTTTCTAATGCCATTTTGCCACTTCTATATATGGAAAGTTGGAGTCTAACAATTGCAGTGCGTTTACTGTGTTCATCTCAGGATCAATGATTTGATTCCAATATCCAGGGAATTTTGAGTGATTTCATTGTAGTCTGGAGAGCTTTAGTGTTGTTTCGGCAGGAAAAGTTTTGGAAGCTCGTACTAGTACTTCTCATGATTGCCAATATCGGTATGAATTCAACATATCCGAAAGCCATGCTCTCTAGTAAATCTTTTGCATCACTTCACATAGGAGTTAATGTTTCAGATGTTGTCCTCGATAACGCTGATATCACCAAGCAAGAATCAAACACTCACACAATACTGGACTGGCTATCACTTGTGGTCTCCCTTGTGGTCAACATGTTTGCCACAGGCCTAATTGCATGGAAGGCATGCTAAATTTTTTGAAATTATCACTGGTGATAGTATCTCAACTTCACCACCCATTGTGTACAGGAGATACCACCATATCATGATAGAAGCCGCGGTCCACAGAAGAACAAGGGTTGAGAGTATTTTACTTCTGTTGATTGAATCTGGTGCTATATTTTGCACAGTACAAGGCCTGTATGCTGGCTTCACCCTGTTCAGCATCTATGGATCTGCGCAGAGTTTGACCTTTCTTTTGACTATAGACATTATTGGCATCCTATTCAGTTTTGCTTCTGTGAGTCTCCTTTTCAAATATGCTCAGCTAATTTTTGAGAATACATTGATTATGTAGGCGTGGTATCCCATTGCAGTCGTCATTTTAATCAATATAGAGGGCTCTTCAGTAATTGAGGATTTCTATGTAAACCAATCGATGGAAGGGTAGACTTCAAAGTGAATATACTTATTGTTTTGATATTGTTGTACACAGTATCTGTAAGGAGATTCCTAAACTCACAACGTGGACAAATAGTCAGAGCATTCACACTCACCATGATAAGTACACTGCAAAAGTAATACTATTTCGAATATCTTTTATGCACTATTTTTCGCACCTAATTTTTGGGTTCTGTGTAGTGCCTTCAGAAGGAACTTAAAGCTCCAGAAGATAATTGAAGATTTTTCTTGCTCAAATCTTTGCTCTGCTGGACGAAAGTTTGTCTCGCCTCGGAGTGCTTCCTGCACTGCAAGAGCACTTCACCCGGCGGTAAGGAGAGTGTTCCGAATGTTCGGCTCACGAGCCGACTTCCGGCCATTTGCCCAGAGAACCAGCTGAGCGTACTAGAGTCTTCCGAGTTCACTGTTTGGTGCCCATCGACTTGCTACTAACCACCTTCACCAACCTCAAGAATAGAAAGATCCCTCCTACTCATCGCTCGATGTGACGCGGACACTGAGATGGACTATACAGAATAGATTCTGACCAGAACTATATACTACAAAATGCATATGACGATCTATATACAATGTGATTTCAGTACCGATATTTGAGCAGCTATGATACAGTTTCGTGAGCTCGACTTGGCTAAGTAATGGATGAAAGGAAGAAGAAAAAAAAGAAAATGGAGTGCATGCTTATCATATGGAGAATAGAAGTGTACGTTAAACCAAAAAAACAATCACTCATACGAAAAAGTGGTCTTTTAACTAGATTCCCAGAACGATGACGATGAGATCCCAGATTCGCCAAACCAAACCGACTCGACAGCGACCCCCGAGCACAACCCGCAAGAGAAAGGGCACAGAGTGACAGCTAGGATGATGTCTTTTTCAAAACATGAAGTGAAATCGCATCCGATTTGAGCAAATCTTTCCAAAGCTGGCGCCAAGACAGTGGATTCCCCTGTGAGTTCAACGTCAGATCAATCCCAGAGCACGAGTCGATACGACGGCGAACGAAAAACGGAACACGAACCTCATCCCTCGACATGACACAAAAACTCCCTCCCTCTATTCCTCTATAGCTAAAGTGCTCGAGCTCCACCCATCCTTTATATGCGACCTTGCGCTTATCATATCCTCCAATGCGCATTTTTATCGGTCCGCCGTTCGCCGTTCCATCATGACCGCCACTACCGTCGTTCCCCTGAGAAGACAGCTTACACTTGACCCCCATTCCTTCCAGTGTCTCCTTGATGATAGGCATGAGCAACGCCGGGCCAAGCGAGGCATAGAAACGCGTCAAGTGAGGGGTATACCGGGCACCACCTTGCGTTTGAGACTATGTGAAGGAAAAGAGGGCGTCAGGCCTACGTGAACGAAGAATGAACAAAGACAGACATACGAAGAGCATCAACGACTGCGTAAATTGCGAGTTGTGTGCAGTCGCAGGTCGCACGTCCGTATCACCATCCACATCCATAGCAGTGTCGCTGAAAGAAGAGCAAGTTAGATCAGCTATCAAACGAAGAGAAGACAGTAGTACAACGCCGACGTACTTTTGCGTAGCCATCACATAGTCCATGTCGCCACTGATCCTCAGTGACTCCGTCAATTTATCCGCTAGGACACTGGTACTCTGACGCGCGAGTTGACTCTGTCTAGGTATCACAGAAAGATCGTCCATAAGACATTTCAAAGCCGACTAAAGAAACATACCTCATGCACCAGGGATGCTGCTTTGCCTGCGGAATCGTCATACGCTTCGAAGGATCGATGGTAAGTAGTCCACATAACAAAGCTGACCATGGCAGGAATGGTCAATCACTCCATCGGCGTAAATCGCCTTGATTAGCAGACTTACAGAGCGCATCACTACTGAACCGATTCCAGGGCTCTATTTCGAAGATCTCTCCAGACCGATACGCTTGGAATTCCGGGCTGTGTTTGGTTGGCTCATCCCAGGGTGTGTCTATGACAGGGTTAACGTGGCTGAAAAGACAATTCCCAAGATCGAAACACGCACTTCCAGCCATCATCGTGAACAAAATCACTCCAATACCCCAGACGTCGATTGGCTCAGCCGCATAAGCGTCCTCGCCATTGAGCTGCGACGAAAGTCAGCACTCGAAATGCGACTCAATAACAAGAAACGTTCCCAACCTCCGGTGCAACGTAGGGTAGACTCCCACATCTCTCCGTCAACTGCCGGGTTTTTCCATTGGTCAGCCTAAAGACTGACGATAGGCCAAAGTCCGATATTTTGAGGTCGCCAGCGACGTCAAGAAGAATGTTCTCAGGCTTGAGATCCCGATGGCATATCCCCCTGCTGTGGATGTATTCCTGTAGACGATAGGGTTGTAATGAGGTAACGGCAGAGTGTGAGTCATGGAATACATACCATCCCTGCAAGGAGTTGATTGAAGTAGAGATGAGCCACTTCGTCACCGACCCCCACGTCTGGAGCTATGTAAAAATGACTGTATTAGGTTCATGCGTTTCAAAGCAAAGTCGAATTACTCACCAATTTTGTCGAACAAATCCCCTCCCGCCGCCAGCTCTAACAGAATATATATCCCTGGGACATAGTGATCCTTATACTTTGACTCGACCGTCACCGCACTAATGTATTCTAGCACATGAACATGTTTCAAAATCGAATGGATTTTCAGTTCTTTCTCTACAGTCTTGCGGTCTTTTTCGGTAGATTGGTCGGTCAAGAGGATGACTTTGCAGGCGGCAACGCGGTGTTCAGGTATGTTGACAGCTCGGAAGACACTAGAATTCTTAAATGAACAAAGAAAATTTGGCTACGCGTCTAGTGGCAACGAACTCACATGGAAAATCCCCCGCCACCGATTTGTTGAATGAGGTCAAATCCTAGAATACATTACTTGAGCTGAAGCTGACCACCAGAGAAGCTGAAAGAAACGTACCCGCAACCTGAGGGTACTTGGCACTCATGGTAGATGGTGGTGGTTGAAAGAAAAGAATTCCATGTCTTTGTGGACGGTTGAGTCATGGAGACACGGGCCATGTGATCTCACGTGTTACCGTGATGGTACGCGTCATATACTACTTAGTACGCGTCGGGCATTTTGATAGGCATCTCTTCTCGTCTTTCCAGCCTAAGGAGTGTTTAGAACCTTTTATTCTTGCCATCTGCTTGCGTCGAAATGTGATTCCAAACAAACGCATCTACTCTTTGTGATATTCATTTCAGTCTTCACTGAGGTGGGTGTCATGGCAATCCACGAGCCGATAGGGACTCCTAACTTTGACTTGAGTTCAATTGCCTGCGCGTACGCAGTAAAAATAAATATTGAACAATACTCCGAGACATGCACGGCTGCCCGACTCATATACATAGCACGAACGGTACGAAAAGGGCATGTACAATGATTCAATCTGAATGAATTCCAGTAGTGTTATCGTTCTCCGCTGGCGACTGAGAAGAATGGAATGTCTCCACAACAGGAGAGGTATTTGTTTGAATCAGAAGGAATACTGCGATTGGATACAGAGCCTGCAGGAACCATTATGAAACATAAACTTCAAAGGTGGCAGTCTCGCTCACACATTGAAAATCCAATTAACATATCACTTAAAACGAAACTGGCAATGGAAAAGCTGAATTCAGCAGACATGACAGGACTGGTACCGATGATGTCAAGTATGAGATTGGCAAGTTGTAACAAGCAGAATATTCCTCCGGACTCGACTAAAAGAAGCAGGAGTTTCAGCATACGGTTTGCGGTATGTGATGAACCTGAAAGACTAGAGTAATACTTCCTAAGTATCCAAATTAGTATTTCCAGCTGCGTGCTACTTCCTAACTGGAGTCAACTTATCAAGCTTCCCATGAAATCAAGAGCATAGAAATAAGGTTAATGGCCAATGAAAATGTCAATGAGAGCCAATCCAAAGGCCCAAACTGGAAGGACAGTGTTCCATGAAAAGTAACATTGGCCCAGATACAATCAGCGATATTGAGGACTATATACGCAAACATCATCTATATTAAATAACCCAGCTGTGGGCGAAGTACTAACCTGTATTGCAAATCATCATGCCAGCCAAAAGAACCTTCCAAAACCTGCTCTTTTGTGACAAAATCCAGGCTCGCCATGTGACAATATAGTCACCTAGGAGTAGCTAATGATGAAACAAGCGTCAACAGTAGAATTGTGAAACTATTGAACTATATGTCATACTCACATTGAGAGTCTGAGGCCAGGGACTGATGTAAATGTCCCAGGCAGACTTTGCAATGACGGCAGCGCCTTGAGCTTTGAGCCCTTCATGCAATTGCTCCATTATTCCATACTGTGCCTGAATCACCATAAATGCATTGAAGACGGCATATACCCATGTAGAACTAATGATGATTGCAATGACTCTGGTAATAAAAACTTTTGAGTGTCCTTGCTCCAGGCTTGGCCTGTTAGGAATAAATGTTCAGTTCATTATCATACTCCTTTGAGCTGCGGCATGCTCACAGAATCCAGGCAGTGATCAGAAGAAGGAAAGCACCTAGAAGACACATGCCTGAAACAGAAAACAAAGATCAGAAAAGAAAACAATAAATCAACCAAACGCTGAGCCCTTGTGTTTTGAAAAGCTTCACTAACCATAATAGAAGGAGAACATAATTATTTCAAGAATGTCAGACAGCATATCCTGGCCAAAAATTACCAGTAGTGCTTGTTCTTTGGGAGTCATTTCTGGACAACTGGCAATCAAGTCAACAATATGAGCTGGGGTTATTGCTGCGTGATATAAAACTGTTGTTGAATGGTCTAAATAGCTTCTTGGCAAAGCATCTGTGCATAAGTATACATTCTAGCTCCACCACTACTCAACTGAGCCACAAATATCAATTGAAGAATTATTCCTACTACAATGGATGGTTAAATGAGCAACTCCTCACATCAAGCGGGATTTCCCTGAAAATATTCAAGCTTGATCTCTGCCACACTTCAGGTGGTGATTTGAACTTCGTACAGTGAACACACCCATCAGATTCATCAAGAACTTGGTTCCATAGAGATACTACAGTATAGTCAATAGTTCAGATGCCGACGCAGTTGCCCAGCTGGCCGAGTGGTAAGCAGGTGTCAGCCCAGTTCTTCAAATTGTCCATGAACAAAATCTGAAAAATTGTGTTGTCGCACTTGTTATCAGCAGATTTTCAGCAATTTACTTAGTCCAGCAATCCATGCCATTTAAGTACATTATCTTATTTATAACAAACTCTGCACCAGTTCTGAGTCAGACAGCAATGTCAATAACAGCACAATCATCATTTGAATTCTGACATACAACTCACCTCGAGCACTCAGTACTCAATTTGAAAGTGAATGGCACCTTCCACACTGGGCTGGACTTCGGCACTCTGACATTGAGTCGGAGAATGATATCTCGAAATATGCCAGAGAACGCTCTCAGAAACTGCAGCAGCCTTGAGGGTGATCTCAGTGACTACATGATCTCAGCTACCGCAATGATAGGCTCAACAGTAGTTTTAGTGACTGCGGCAATAGGCTGGATGGTGGTTTCAGTGACTGCAGTAATAGGCTGGATGATTGTCTCAGTGACTATATGACTACAGTGATAGGTTGGATGATGTTCTTGGTGACTAGACTACAGCGATAGGATAAACTTGAAAGAATGACAGGTGACTGGAGCAATAGACTGAAAGACTACAGTGCAGTGATGGGACAGAGGATGGTCTTGGGGACTGCAGCGAGACTTACTATTGGCAACCCAGAACTTGGCCACCTAAGGGTTTTTCATTCCATGCATGATAAATATGAGCCCAAGAGGTAAAGTGAGGTCTCTCAAATGTGGCCTGGGGTCTTGCACACATTTTGAGTACAGTCTGGCCTTTTTTGGAGGTGATCTGCTCAATCTGCTCACAGAATGAATATTTTACAGAAGGAGGTCCAAAACTGCAGAACACCGGGATCCCAGCTGGCATGGGAATTTAAACATTTTGGCCCTCTCCTCATTGTTCTGAGTGACGGAAAGCTCTTTCAAGCTCTATATGGTTATGATTGTAGAATATTTGGTCTCTGATATATGCAGGACAGCTTACACTTTAGAGCATACATTAATACATCCATTTTTGGCATAAAATTGTTGACAACTCCTAAAGACAATGCTGACAAATTTTCCATCTTTTTCCATTCACAAAGAAGGTGAGATATACTAATGAGCATAATATGAACATTATCAAGCTGTTTGGAAGGTGTTGAGGGTAGGGGAATGTGTCACATATCAACTGGATTCACCAAAGTCATGTGCAAAAAAGTTGAGAAGCCCTGATCTTGAAAATGTAAAACGGTATTCAGAAAAGGTATATTTGCAGACTAGCAGGCACATGCAGCTTACCTGAACACCTTGCAATGAGTAACCCCAGTCCACAGTCCCTGCCTTTTCCATACCAACCTGAATTCTTCACTCTTGCGAGCAGCATTGGGACAGCAATAAAACAATAAAAAATCTGAAAGAAATCCAGATCCTATCCTCTACTGTGATAGAAAACACTCCTCAAGTTCCATCAAATTTGGCCTTCTGGAGTAATTTGTCAAGGCTTTGTGAGCATTTGAAGGAAATATTGGTTGATACAGGGCAAGAAATTTTGACAACAAGTTTCCAATGCAAAGGACCAGGGCTCAATGAGATACTTTTGGGTAGACTGAAGGGATACAAGAAATGTACAAGAGCATTTTTGTCGCAACAAATGGAGAGAGAATGGTGATACAGGGCAAACATTTGCAAATCTTGCTTAGGAAATCACTTTTTTGGCCATCCTGGAAGGGTATCCAATCAGCCATCCTTCCCACCCACTTTCATTTAGTGCCAAACATTGGTTAAAGCTTCACTTGAAGTACCTCATTCATATTAGAACACTCCCATGACATATCTGAGTACATGGGATCCAACAGGTAGGGGATGGCTGGGTACTAGGGGGTGGCCAGCTTGTGGGTATCTGATAGTAGTTGTGAGTCATAACTACATTTAGTGGGATTTCCTCAAAAATATTCAATCTTGATCTCTGCCACACTTTAGGCAATGATTTGAACTATGTACAGTGAACGCACCCATCAGATTCATTAAGAAACTCAGCTAGATAGAGATACTATACTATGGTTCGCAGGGTACTTACAGCAACAGGGTACTTGTGATTTTTTGAAAATGTTTAATTTTGAACATTTGAGATACACAGCACCTCTAAGATTTTATCAGTGTATTATTTCACTACTTAGTTATGATTCTACCAACTTGAAATGAGAATTTTGGAGGGGACACACAAATGAGAGATGAAAACTTGTAGAAATCCACAGCATGATTTTACATAAATTGCCAGGAACAGTAAAAAGACATTTGTTAAAGTGGCCAAATTTTGGTGAAAGCATTGAGAAGGGTCTTAAGAGTCCTTCTCCCAACTTTTGCAATATTTCAGCTCCATTTGAGCTTTGGACGAACAAAAAAAAAGAGAGCAAGTGTTCCAGCATGACAGAACCCAAGCTGCAGCTCAGCGCTTTGCACTCTCTGAACTTATCTGCCGATCAACCGAAATGCTGACCAGTGACCCCATTGTGACATTTGTGTGACAAAAATTTGAAAGATCCCTTTTTCTGCTCTGTCATTGCCCAATGCCTGCAGTACACCCTGGATTCCTTTTAGATTCTGGATTTAGAGGTTTGAAGGCTCTGCAATTCCAGCTGTGTACTCAGAATTTTATTCCAGTAAGTATTTATTACAGTATCATTGAAACTCATGTTTTTTACAAGTACCCTGCAAACCATAGTAGTCATGGTCTATAGTTCATTCAGATGCTGACGTATGCCCAGCTGGAGCTGAGCGGTAAGTGGGTGTTGGCCCTACAATTGTCCAAGCATGAAATTCGACAAATCGTATTGTTGTACTTATTATCAGCACATATTAAGCAATTTACTTGGTCCAGCAATCCATGCCATTCAAGCACATTATCTACTCCATCATTACACACTCTGCCCTATTTCCAAGTCAGACAGCAACTTTGTTAATAACAGCACAATTATCATCTGAGTTCTGACACACAACTCATCTCGAGCCCTCAGCACTCAGTACTCAGTTGGGAAGCAGATGGCACCTCCCGCACTGGGCTGGCCTTTGGCTATATTGGTATTGGCTCAGCTCAGCTTCTCAAATACAGGGAAAGGAATGGATAGGCAGTTTGGACTGAGTAGGTACACACAGCCAGCATGTCCAGATCCAGTCCTGCAACTGCCAGACATTGTGCAGCATGCTAAGCGGGGGCAACAGCACAAGTAGAAGTGCAATTCCAGTCTTGGAGTCAGCAACGTTGTACTGCATTCAACCAAACTGGAAGCTCTGAGCAGTCTGATCCAAATAACCTAGTATTCAATTGCAATGAGGGGCCACCAGAGACTCCAACTAGAAGTGGACTCAGGCAGTTGTGATGCTGACCCTTTGCACAAGCTTCTGTACTGGATCTTGATGAGAACAAAGTTCTTTGCAGCAGTCAGGCGTGTTCCTTGTTATGCAACTATGGGTTTATGGTTGCTCTTCTGTGTTGAGCTTGAGAAAGATATATCTAGCAGTATATCAGGAGACTGTTTCAGCACCTGCAGCGGCAGCCGCGAGATGATCTCATTGACTTGCAGACAGCGCTGTGATGAGCCTTACAATGTTGTCACAGGCAACATCAAGACCATGTGATTTTAAGTGCTACTGTGACTGTACATGTCATATATTATGCCTCAAGCCTTTTGATAGGTTTTCCCACCATTTAGCTGGGTAGGTCTATGGGTGTCCTTATTGGACAAAAATATAATAACATGTAACATCTAGGTAACCCTTGTTTTGGGATCATGATCACAATTGATTACATGTTTTTGATCCATGATCACAATCACTTCTTGTTGTGAGACCATGATCACAGTTGTTTCCTTGTTTTGCCATCATGATCACAGATACACCCTTGTTCTTGTAACAGGTTCATATTTTTTCTAATCATGGAAATTGGAATGTTGAAACAAGTACAAGGAATCCCAGTCATGATTGTGATCATGGTATCAATTTGTTGCTTTTGTTTACACTACCCTGGTTCTTGTTTATTGCATTTTGGTCATCATTCACCAAACTACTGTTATTGTGCATCCCACTTTGTTTGAAAACCAAGTAGCACCGGTAAGCAGCAAAGCCATTTCACCAAACCATTGTTATTCTGCAACCCATTTTGTTTGATAACCAAGTAGCGCCAGTAAGCAGTAAAGCCCACTACCTTTAAATGTCTCCATTCAGTTAGTTGTATAACAGACCCAAAGGCTGAATGTAATGGCAGTTTGCTTCATGAATTCTTCAACAAATAAGCAACTGTATGTTCATCTTTTCTTTTCTTCTCAGTTTCTGTTTACTTATTCCCTTCCAGTTCCATTTCTGGCCTTGATTGTAGTACTGTGACTTTCTGTTTTGGCTGGCAAATACCATGTTTAGTATCACTAAGAAGTTCAAATTTCTAATTGACCTGGTTAGCACTTGAATTCATAATTATGGTCATCAAGTTTCTCGTGATTCTAACTCTGCCAAAGTTGCATGGTGAAAACACTCTACTTGATTCGGCGGGCCCAGGTGGGATGACACTTTCCTTCTGCTTAGTCAGCAGCAGATATCTCGCTCTGCTCTATCTTGAACTCTCCTGGTGCTTAGTCAGCAGCAGATATCTCTCCCTGTCATGTTATCCCAGGTGATTGGATATTAGTTTTGCAGTGGAAAATTGGTTTTTAGTAATCACTAGAGTTCATAGAAATTTTCTTTATTTACCTCCATCTTCTTCAATCTGCTTCTACCCCCAGCCTCTGTCCAAAATGCCAATGCAGAGTATGAAGTGGATCAGGCTGTGCTTTGCAGACTTCTAGACCCCAGAACAAAACAGCCAGAAACTGTCCCAGATGTAAAAAATGCATAGCAGAGATAACAAGAAGACAGAGAAATTGAAAAATTGATGAGTCATTAAAAATTCAAATACTTTGCCTGCCTGTAATACATGTGGCCATTTTAGATTAATTAATATAGATCACTTGTGGATTGAATTTTGAGTAACTCTAATTCTGCCCAAGTTGCATGGTGAATACTTCAGCTCATTACTATCTTGGCTAGATAATCAAGCCCAGATGAGATGACTTGGGAGAAACTTAAGCTCAACCACTGCTGAGTTAGCAGCAGATATCTTACCCTATATTGATGACTCATTACAATTACCAGGGTGGCAGAACCATAAATGAGCATTACAATTACCAAGATGGCAAAACCATGAACAAGCATTACAAGGACACAATAACAAAGAATTTCAATCATGATCATGATCACAGTTACATTTCAGGTTGTGTGATTGAGCTTATCATGCTTTGTATTGGCTGATTTGGACAATGATTGGATCATGATCATGATACAAAAACAACTGCCTGGGCTATAACAAACAAGGGATATTTATTGTCCAATAAGGACACTAAAATAGGTCCCCCGCCAAATCTGAAAAAAGAAGAGAAAAGAAAGGAGAAAGAAAGGACTCCAGCCTGCCGACTACCCAATTACATCATTATCCATATATATCAATTTTTCTTTTGCACTTTGTGCAGTCAAATTATACAGTACGCAATACATTTACTAGGCCAGAGGCAGACATGCATCAGGTGGAGAGTAATTTCTCTTGATAAATGCGGAATGCCATTTTTGCTTCTGTGCTATGCACAGTTACAACTCAAAAAAAGTCATACATACAATTTACAAGTTAGTTCACTTGCATTGAGCATGTTCTTCTGAATATTGATACCAAGATATATCCAACTAATTTTTCTTCCACACTCTGCGCGGTACAAAGGGCCAACTCAATGCATTTAGCATGGAATGAGCCACTCAAAGTTGTGTTGTGTGGAGTGTGCGCAAAGTTACTTTTCAAGTAACTTTTTTAATTTATTCAAGTAACTTGAAAGTTACATCCAAGTAACTTTTTTTTCCCGCACTTGACAGCTTAACTTGCCGAGGCTCGGCAAAATGTAACTCTCATTAAAACTTATTTCCAACACATTAAATATGATTATTTGACTTCGAAAGGCTTGTAATTGAGAATATGCCTGAATTACTGACATAGTACTGATAA
>KN834812.1:155422-278263 GCA_000827265.1 Collybiopsis luxurians FD-317 M1 | reverse complement strand
AAGACAGACCATAAGATCATTGCATTTATATTCTATTTAGCTTTCAGATGTCTGCCACAATATGGCATTAGAATTCAAGCTCTGAAACATTTTCAGACAATGGCAGCGATATATATGATGTGGTACCGCTTTTTGACCGCTTTTCCCAATATTGTTCACACGGGAATGATGAACAATGAGCTCGAAGATACTTAGATTGATTATTTAGCCTTAATGTCTCTCAAAGTAAGCATAAGTAAAAAAGTAAATAAAGTTACTTTTGTATGGCGAAGTTAGCGGAGTTTGAAACTCTCAAGTTACTTTGTCAACACCCGTTGTGTGTCTGTTCACACGTGTGCCGTTAGTCTCGGCGTCAAAGTTATCTGCCATGGCAGATAACTTCGAGCGAAGCTTTTTTTACACTGTCAATTTACCATTCTACAGACTTATAAAAGCTCTAAGTAACAGCACAGCATTGTCTTAGTATCATATCTTTTTTTCAATGCTTCTAATGAGAAACTGAGGCGAGCAGAGACTATTCGGCAGATAACTGGCAGATAACGCAGTTATCTGGCCGTGGGAACCCAGTTAAATGGTAGGTAAGCCTTTTGATAGGCATCTCTTCTCGTCTTTCCAGTCTGAAAAGTAGATAGAACCTCTTTTTCTTGTTGTCTGTTACGTATGAATGTGATTCCAAGCAAATACATTTTGCTCTTTGTGATACTCATTTCGGTATTCACTGATGTGCGTGTCATGGCAATCTGCGAGCAGATATAGACTCCTAACTTGAAGTTTTAACTTGAATTAAATCCCCCGTGCGCAAGTAGCAAAGATAAACATTGAACGGTATTCCGAGACCTGCACGGCTGCCCGACTGACACAAAGTTTGGTTATACATAACATGAACATTACCCGAGAAACATGCCAGTGTACGGTAATTCAATCTGAATGATTTCCAGTAATGGTATCGCTCTCCGCTGGCGATTGAGAAGAATGGAATGTCTCTATCACCGGAGAAGTATTTGATTGAATCAAAAGGAATACTGCGATTGGGTACAGTGCCTGTAAAAACCATCATGAAGCATACCCTTGAAGGTTGCAATCTTGCTCACACACCGAAAATCCGATTAACGTATTATTGAAAACAAGACTGGCAATATTAAAGCTGAATTCAGCAGAAATGACTGGACTGGTATCAAAGATGTCGAATATGAGATTGGCAAGTTGTAGCAAGCAGAATATTCCTCCGGACTCGACTAAAAGAAGCAGGAGTTTCAGGGTACGATTGGCGGTGTATGACGACCCTGAAAGATTAGAGTAATGCTTCCTATTCATTGAAATAAGTATTTCTAGCTGCTTGCCATATCCTGACTGAAATACACATACCAAGCTTTCCATGAAATCAAGAGGGTAGAAATGAGGTTGATCGCCAATGAAAATGTCAATGAGAGCCAATCCAAAGGCCCAAATTGCAAGGACAGCATTTCATGAAGAGTCACGTTGGCCCAGATACAATCAGCGATATTGAGGACTGTATACTCAAACATTGTCGATATTAAACAACCCAGTTGCGGGCAAAGTACTAACCTGTATTGCAGATCGTCATGCCAGCCAAAAGAACCTTCCAGAACCTGCTTTTCTGCGACAGAATCCAGGCTCGCCATGCCACGATATAGTCACCTAGGAGTAGCTAACGATGCAACAAGCGCCGACAGCTGGTATTAGAAGCACTGCGGAAGTGCTGAACTATATGCCATACTCACATTGATAGTCACAGGCCAGGGGTTGACGTAGTCCCACCAGACAGATTTTGCGGCGGCGGCAGCACCTTGTGCCTCAAGGCCCTCATGTAGTTGCTCCATCATTCCATACCTTGCCTGAATCGCGGCAAATGCGTTGATGATTATATTTCCCCATGTAAAGCTAATGAGGATTGCAACGAAACTGCCGATAAAAATTTTCGAGCGTCCTTGTTCTGGGCTTGGCCTGTTTGGAACGATTTAAATGTTCAGTTCATTGTCATACACCTTTGCGGAGCGGCGTGCTCACAGAATCCAGGCAGTGAGAACACAAGCTCCTAAAAGACACACGCCTGAATCACAGGAAAGAAAAGAAAAGAAAAGAAGAGGTCAGCCAAACGCTGAGCCCTTTTTCTTCGAAACGCTTCACCAACCGTAATAGAAGGAAGACATGATCACGTCAATAATTTCAAGCAGCGTCTGCTGGCCAAAGATCACCAGTAGTGCTTGGTCTTCGGGAGTCATTTTTTGACAAATAGAAATTGGGATTGACAAGTGAGCGATATGAGCTGGGGTTTATCACCTTGGTATAAAACTGCCGTAAACTGGGCTAAAATAACCTCTTGGGAAAACATCTATGCGTAAGTGTACATTCTAGCTCCACCGCAACCCAACCGTGCCGAGAATATCGATTGAAAAATTGTTCCTGGATGCGATGGATGGCTAAATGAAACGTTCCTTCCACGTAAAGCGGGAGTTCCCAAAAAATATCCAATCTCGCATGAGGACGGGGCACTGAAGATTCATTCGGAAATGGCAAAACTCCCATCGTACTGATTGCTTTCATTGATTTTGGGCGGTATCAGGGCTCGAAATCAAGATGACTTGAACCTGATACAATGGACGTACCCATCTGATTCATCAAGAAACTCTAATATTGTTCCAAAATATGCTCTGATGCCGAAGATTAAACACAGCAGTGAGTAGTGCGAGACCTAATCGGTATATCAGTTTATCACCAACTGCGGTATGACCCAATCTTGAACCGAAACCGTAAGTGCTGGATATTTTAAGCCGCAGGAAACGGAGTTCCGTTTACAGTTTCTTCTCTGCCAGTGTCAACTGATGAGAAGGACATAAAGTCGTGTTTCGACAGAATCGACCAAACTCTTTCTCCTTGCCCCTTTTTACAATACAACATTCCACGAGAAAATGTTTGGGATATCAATCACGCGAGATAGACTGAGCGACGACGTATAGTTAGTTACTACCCAGCTTGGTCCTAATACGGAACTGCCGGATGCGATGGGGATCGTATTTTAACACATCGACGGGAACAATGCAGCAATGAATGCAATGAAGTAAAATGAATTATCCCGAGGCATCAGTCTTTCCTATCCCCAATTGCAACCCACCTTACACATAAATGAAGGGAAAAGAGGCTGAAAATAACTTGAATGGATCAAACTCGGCCGAACAAGCCTGTACCCACAAAGGAGTGTTCAGAGAACTGAATCCGGTGCCAATCGAAGATATCTCGCCTTGTCAATGACATACCCTAAGTAGTTTACAGAGCATATCATATCTTTGTGCTATCTGATTACGACGCAACGTAACTCCAAGCGGATGAAGGTCTCCATTTACGTTTGTGATACTCAAATCGGTCTCTGAGGTGAGTGCCGTGGTAATGGTGAGCAGATTTAATTGGGTCACCAGCACTTCAGCGTTGAAGAGGATTAAATCCAGTGCTATGGATTCTGCGTATATCCAACAGGGCTCCTAGCTGTAACTTGACCTGGGGGTGCGCAATATTCCGCCCAACTGATACAAACGTTTTGTTATCATTACAATACAGACAACCTTGTACATTCTCTATACGATGATTATCAATGTATCTCAGTTATAGTATCACTCTGCGCTACCAATTGAGAAGAGTAGAACGTTTCCACCACCGGGGAGGTATTCGTTTGAATCAAAAGGAAAAGTGTCGATAAGAAGGGTACATATGCAAATACTGAACTATTTATCATACTCACATTGATAGCTGCAGGCCAGGGATTGACATCGTACCACCAGGCAGACTTTGCGGCGGCGGCCTCGCCTTGAGCCTCGAGGCCCTGATGTAGCTGCTCCATCATACCATACCTCGCTTGAATCGCCGCGAACGCATTGGTAATCACATTGTCCCATGTGAAGCTGACAAGGATTGCAATGAAACTGGTGATCAAGACTTTCGAGCGTCCTTGCTCCGAGCTTGGCCTATCGGGAACATTTAATTCTTCAGTCCATTTTCCTGATCTTTTGAGCCACGGCATGCTCACCGAATCCATGCGATGAGGAGACAAGCTCCTAGAAGACACATGCCTGAATTGGAAAAAAAAAAAAACAACTGAACGTGGGCAATTGTGTTTTCAAATGTTTCACCGACCGTAAAAGAAGGAAGAAATAATCACATCGATGATTTCAAGCAGCGTCTGCTGGCCAAAAGTTGCTAGTAGTGCTTGCTCTTCAGGAGTCATTCCTGGAAAATTAGCAATGGAGTAAACGGTACGAGCTGGAGTTGGTTACCGCCGCTTGACATCCCTGATATAACGGCTCTCGGCTAGTCTAAGATAGTTTTAGAAAGCATCTGTGCGTAGGAATACATCAATCCAAGCTCCACTGAAATTCGATACTCTACACGCGGCTAACGACTACGATAGATTGATAAATAACTTAACTGCATCCACGTAGAGCGGGATCCCCGAGAAAATTTCCAATCTTGCATGAGGAGAGTGCACTTGAGCTTCACTGGGGATTCATTTGAGACGTTGGAAAATGAGGCCTCCATTACAGTGATGGCTTTCATTGGTATCTGCCATACTTCGGGCAGTGGTGAGACTCGGAATCAAGACGGCTTGGACGTGAATGCACCTTTCCGCCCAATGCCGAAGAAGTACAGAGAAGTGGGAACTGCACATCCCCATTCGTATACCAGTCAATCCCCACCTTCGGTATAGCCAGTCGTTGAGCCAATCCCCCACGAAATCATATGTGTCGTATATCAAGCCGCAGGAAACGAAATTCCGTTTACAGTACCGTATAAGGATACAACGCGGTGACAATGTTTTGACGGAAACGAACAAACTTTATCTTCTCGATGCATCTCTTGTGGCATTCTCTGGGAAAATGGCTGGAGTATCAATGACAAGAAACAATGTTAGCCGCTCTATGCATTTTTTGAATGAAGGCAGATGGGGCTGAAAATAACTCGAATGGATCAAACTCGGTTTGACATGCCTGGGTCTGCAAGCGAGAATTTTCACAAAAGAGGAAAGAGCTTCGTCAGCCGTGGAGAATTAGAGCCAACGTAGATGCTGTCTGTGTGTGGTGCTGGCAAGTAACAGTGTCGATTGAGAGCGTCTGGGATCAAAATGGATCGGCCAATCTTCGTTATGCCAACAAATACCTCTTTCAGTGCGAAGAATCTTGCGAGGAACCATGAGCTGTAACTGGACTCAATATAACAGATACCGAAATCAGACGCCATCGATAACATCAACGGTAAAACTATGTCGAAAGTTCCTAACGGGTGGGAGAAACATGCCAGCCGCATTCGAGTTGATGCTGTCGAGTGGCGGCATTTGGAGAAGATCCTGGGTAGAGATTCTGATATGAAACATTGACAGAATTCGAACCTGATAGCTCGGGTCATTGCTGCTCAAGAGTCAACGATAGCTGGAGAAGACTTTCCAGGGGCCAACGCGGGCCGGGAGGGTTGGTAGCATGAGAGTTCGAGAGCGGAAAGAGGGTAGATTTTACCAGCGTGCAAGTAAGAGAACACAGTCAAGTTGTCCAAATATTGAGAAGGAAGTAGAAGATCAAGCTCCACGGCGGTCGTCCAATTTTGGGGCTCCAGCGCTTGCATGGGCGCTTATTTACCTTATTGTTTTAAAACTCTCATCTTGCTCTCAGCAACCGAAGGACGACGTGCTTTCATTTCGTGTCGTACGCTCAGCAAGACTGTTATAGCGAGAAGCCGCGCGGCTTTAGTTGGTCACTGTACTCGGTTACGTCGGACTGTCGTATCGCACGTCAGTAAAGCTCTCTTTCCGCGCGAAATCCAAGTCGAGTAACTTTCTCAAGCTCGTGAACCGAACTTGCGACAATATAACTACAGTTTAGCGCGCTGAACAACTATAATCCCATTTACAACCGATACAAAATACAAACGCACAAAAATAATAACCCGGGTTTGAAGAAGGTCGAAGAATGATACAAAATAATCCCACTCAATATACTTCAACGCAAGCTCACCCTCACTCGAGATTTAAAAAAAAAAACAGAACAGTCCCTCCCAAAATCCTACAGTCTTGACGAAGAGAATTCCGGTAGGGTCATCGAACAGGGGTGTGTTACGAGGGAGTATAGCAAACACAGGCAGCGTGAATGGATCTGTAAGACGAGGAAAGAAGGAGGGAAGAGAGGGCAAATGAAAGTCAGTAGAACGCTTATATCTAGAGGGAAACGGGACGCACGATGAACGAATAAGGCTGCCTGCGAAGGCGAGTCCTTTAGGCAATGACGCAATAGGAGTTGGCTCCTGAGCCGTTATCCTCGTTGACGGGGATGTCAACGGCGATGTCTTCAACAGAGGAGGTCGCGAAGTAAGAAGTGACGGCGGTGAAAGCGTCCATTGCAGAAGTGAAATGGGTGGGTTAGACTAGGTCTGAGGAAACTCGACCGAAATTGGGTCCCCTTTTATACCCTTCGAGCGGTAGGTCATTCTTACTTCGAGTTTACTGTATGATCCGTCGAGATGGAAGCTGCCCTTGTCAAGTCTGTGTTACCTCATTGAGGACGTAGGCGTCGCTTTATTGTCATTTACCCGATTTCGAATGAAGTTTCGGTCCCGCGCTTTGTTGGCAGAACCAATCCGACAAGAGCAACAAAAAAGGCGGGGCTTGTTTACAGGAGTAAGGTACGAGCACTCAGGAACGGTACAGCTTAAATTAATTCGACTTAATGAGATGGACAAAGCGAGTCGTACCGTTCCCCAATATAGTAAGTACAGCACTCTGGCGTTCGATTCTAAGCCAGAACAATACCACTGACAATAGGAACTTGTCGATGACTTTCCGAGTCTGTCATGAAGATCGACCTTCAAGGGACGTTTCTCTTCACTTTTTTTGAGACTTGCGGAGAAGAATAGCGGTACAATGTGCCTGATTGCTTGTTTTGTCTCCCGACGCCCCAAGCTTTCGGTTGAAATAAGATTCTTCGGGCTTGGGCGGGCATGATGGATTATTGGATCGGCCACCTCCCATGTCGGGCCGCATCCGGCCAAAGTGATAATGATGGATCCGAGCTCTGACTTTGTACAACGTTTGTGAGAAGTCCAAGTTGAGTACGAAGTGCCTTTACGCCTACAAGTTAACTATGGAATATATATGAAATATTTCCAGCAATAGGCAAGGCAAGTTTGGAAGTTGGGTTGAGGGACGGGAAGTTCATCAATCCTCAGTACACCGACAATTCGCTTCGTCCACCGGCAGACTCCATGTACTTTTTCGTCACTCAAGGAACACAAGCAAGGATTCATATAACGCGTACACCAATGAAGGCAAAATCGTATTTCGATTAGAATGCCTATGGAAGGCGGCATTAACCCCTCAAGTAGATACACACGAAAAAAAAGACCCCAAGATAAATATCCCAACAAAAATTAAAAAAAAAACAACCATAGTTGTAGCGAAGATCGAAAGGTAATAAAAATAATCCCCACTCGGAAACCACAGACGAGTTCGTTCATCATTATCGTCCAATCGAAAAGAACCAGGAATCGGAGCCTTTCTACCCTTCCTTCCTTCCCCCCCCCCCCAAAAAAAAAAAAGGCAGACAAACGCGTCAAAGTCGGTTGATGAAAGAGGGTGTATAGTCGGTCGGTCGACTGGTTAGTTTTCGTCGAGCGCGGGTGAAGTACGAAGTATGGTGACAATGGAGTTTGGTTGAAACAATTGTAACGTTATGTTAATGAAATATTTGGATTTCTACGAAAACGAGAACCGGGAAAACAGGTCTGAGTCAGTGCTTAATTTTGAACGCGAACTTGTATTGGCGGAGACATCCTGATGAAAAGATGTACGTACGAAGAACGAAAATGAACATGAAAGTTTGAAGACAGTGAGGGCGCAATCAAGCAATGACGCACACCGAGTTGGAGCCGTCGCCGGTGCTATCTTGGTTAACGGGGATATCAACATTAACGTCGTTGATAGAGGAAAGGGAAGAGGAGGAGGAGGAGACGGTGGTCGTGTAGATGGAGGTGAATGTTTTGAAGGTGTCCATTGTGTAACCGAATCGGAAATTCGAAGAGGGGTCGAAGGTGGTGAAGGGACTCGGAGAGGGGCTGGACTGGCCAGTAGACTGTGAGGTCTGGGGGCTTGAGGAGTGAACTAACGACCCCTTTTATACTGTTCAGTAGGGCTCATTGGGACTTGCTGCGCGTTGAGTCAGCGCGTCCGAGTCGAAGACGACGCCGATGTTGTTGTGGGCCCATGGCCATGATCCTCGGGGGTGGAGTGATAATAGAGATATGGATTGGTCTTTTGGCCTTGTTGTTGTTTTTGACGTTGCGCATGGCCAGGATCTCGAATTGCCGGTATGCCTTCGGGGTTGGGTATCGGCTCTATTTGGATGTCAGTTTGTGGCTTGTTTTAAGTTTCCGTCAAAGAGATTTTGAGAGGCGAAGGGATGTGGGCGGGTATTCGTTGGTGCAGCTGGGATTTGCAGCTGCGGGGTATCGTTGGGGATTGATTCGCTTAGGTCAGTGAGACTGGTAGACTTCGCTCTGCTTGACTAGTTACCTATAGGTCAAAATAATCGATACGCCGCCGTCAATAAAATTTCCAATAACGAGATCTAGAGCTCCGTCTTGTGTTCAGTCCCTGTCCTATTAATATCATGACTTTTTGTTTGCTGTTTGCAAGAGAGTTGTCCTTTTGTTCCTTTGTTCCCGACCCAGGAGGAGCTCTTGACAAGCGTCGATCGGTATTTGGCATACTAGACGTTTTGTTTTTCGAGATGTAAAACTTGCGAACCCCATCGGACATACACGGCTCCACGTAGGTATGAAGTCCGAGGGTTATTTTTTTTTGTTCGTTATTTTGTTCTCCCCTTTTGGGCTTTTGCCGCTTGGTCACTGGTGGGATCACACCTCAATTACTGCTACAACTCCGAGTCGAGGACATGAGTCCTGTCCCAAGGCCGGGGTAAGATCTTCCGAGTCCTAGAGTTTAGAGAAATGGGGAGTCGACTCTATCGAGCACAAACGTTGGTTTTGTATGGTACGGCCCCGAATGAGATATGGCTGTAATCTAAACTTTTTCTCCGGGATTTCTTCATCGACGACGCTCATCGCTGAAGCGTGAAGCCCGTTTCAGGCTGTATTGACCAGCCCTTCTGGGGGCTATCATCGACCGAAGACCATGTATTACTACCTGTGATAAGAAAGTGCGCCAAGTCCAGGGCCTGCGCTCATTTTGCATTGCCTTAGTCAAGCCAAGAGGCTTGTCGTAAGTTTCTCAAGCTTTTGCGTTGGTTCTAGGGCAGAAGGTAACCTTCTCTTGTGGTTTTCCTCGGCCTCTCACTTCTTCGAGTGAGCCTATCGGACAAACGTGAATACTCGATTAATGATAATCTTTCCGCGTAAAAAATTAAAGTAAAATGTAACTGCGAGCGCTAATGCTCTCGCTAGACAAAACCAAACGGCGCTGACCGCATATAAGCAACTTGGAAATCTGGGAAGTATCTGGTTAGTACCGGAGAGATAGAAATCGAGTAAAATTTGATTTCGTAGCGCAGTTGAATTATGATACTATGACAGACGAGTAATTCTGAAATAAGGGTGAAAAGTAACCTAAAAACCAGAAGGATTTAAAGAAAACTAAGAACACAGAATGTTTGATTCGAGCCAGAATAGTAGTAACACAACACCATCATTGCTACCCGTGAATGAGTTCCTACCAGGCATCAGTGAGAATGTACAATACATCCAAAAGTCTCCCGGTGCCGGTATAGGAAGGGTAAGTCTAGAACCCAAGCTCTGAGAGTCTGTATCGAGTAACATGTAGATGGAATCCACTGTCGAATCAGAGTGAGCGATCCTTGAAAGAAAATGGTTTTTCTCGAAATACCCACACGTATCCCTGAACGTAATCCTTCCAACGCCTGACGGCGTGCGGGTGATTTGAAAGCATTGCAAGAATATTATCGTGACAACGGGTCACTTCATCGACCAAATCAGAAACGACGCGAAGAGGAGCCTCCCCGGTGATTTTTGCTCTGATACCAATGTAATTCATTTCTTCTCCGGCAAGATCTTCCTTATAGAAACTGGATGATAGTTCCATCCATATTAGTGGCATGTTACATTTAAAATGGTAAAAGACTGACGAGAAGAGATCATTGACATAACAAAGGAAATCATCTATGTCCGGAATTGCTTGTGCATATATCGCCAGGTCAGGGTAAGCAGTCTTCGGGAAGACGGGGTGTATAAACATGGCCCCGATACCTGTCTTAGTACGGAGGAATTTCGGCCAATTCCGAGCTTCTGAGTGCAACGGCATGTTTTGAATCTCTTCCTTGTCTTCCATGAGTGTCCCAGTGAGAAAATCCAGGACACTGCTTGTCATTGAGTTGGCGCAGATGGGATCCCAGTGCATGTAGAGCTTGCCAAGGACTCCAGGAAGCTTATCGAGAACTGGGTTGAGCTGGGGTTCATTGAGGAAAATTCGTCGTTGATATTCAACTATGGCCGCAGGCATCTCCTTGGCGAGGTCGTCAATGTATACCAAGCACCTGTAGGGAGCAAGGGATGGTCACCAAACACAACCAAAAACTGGAATTTGGTGTTTATGCCTACCATATACAGAGCGAGAATGCGAGTAGCGCATTGAAGGGGAGGTTGGAATAGCAATACTGTAAATATAGAACATATTAGTAGTGGAAAATCGGAGGCTACAAGAAAGAAAAAGTACATACAGTAACCAGAGTTACAGCACACTCAGTGATATTCTCATAAGACTTGCCGTTGCACCACTCGTCCAGGTTCCACCTCCAAATTTCATCCAACATCGCTGCTTTTAGGATATTTTTGTCAAACGGGATAGATGCTGTGGATTTGTCGTAGGAAAGACTATGGAGCAAACGCTCGATAGACGATTTGAATGTGGGGTAAGTATCAACTTGTGCAGCAGCAGAACTCTGCCAGAAGAATCGTTCAAAGGGGCATCTATCTGTTGTAGCATTTTCCAGCTCACCTGGAAGGGCACGATACAGTATTTTGTGGGAAACTTGGCTAGCAGATGACGGTATAGTATGCGATGAGGAATTGTTGCCATTTCTGAATGCATTTGACGAGATGTGCTGCGTTTGAGAATTTCAGTGTCGGATGGTAGCGGAGTGCAACCCTCGCCCTAGAGTATTTATGCCCAGCCCTCACTGGAGTATCCGTAATTGGGCGGGAGCCAGTACCTTTTTTTCTGAGTACATTGTGTTGGAGGGTTAACGTACTGATTACCACAGCAACAGCGACAGACGCTTTTGTGGCTCCCACTCAAACAGATCGCATTGCCAATGCTACCTGAAGTTCGTCCATAGTATGATCGTTGAAGTTGTATTCTATTCTCACTTCCCCACTCAGAATCCGCGTAGCAAAGTACAGCAAATGATCTGCCCGTCAACTTCATTCAAAGCAATGTTAATAAGGTTCAAATTTTAACCTCAGCACTTCAGATCTGCGAAAAGTGACTGGATGAGCTAACGGACTTCCCAAAAATTTCCTTTTTGAGTAGGGGGTTCTTCAGTAACTTTTCTCGTATGAGCTTACTATTAATAAAATTCTGCCAAGTTTCTTGCTATATTTGACTTTAGAAGACATATCTGTTGTCAGTGAATGAATTTAGCGTTGTCAGGTGTAAGTATATATGCCCACGACCTAGCCATCTGTTCATTGCTTCTGCGTCCCTTCCCGAAATGAATGTATTACAAGTTATAAACATTACATACCCCAAATGATACTCCAAAAATTTTGGAAATGAAAAGAAAATTGTTCCGTCCTTCACGTTCTTTCACTTGCATTCTTATGGCCAAGAGGAGAGTGAAGTATGGTACTCTTGACAAGAAGGAATGTCCAACGGCAGACTGAATGACGAAAACGTCGGCTTTCCCTGTTGAAAATTTCGATCAATACTTATGCAGCAGAACATGCATATTAGTACGGACACTGTCATGGGAGCCCAGATTTTTTGTTCAACTTCTCTCAGGATTGACATTCACGTAAAATGACAAGGAGAGGTTAGAGAACATATTCATTTTACCTCCCCTGTGCTGGATTCTTCGAAATGAAGAGATGATGAGCTTGAATTGGTCACAGGATAGTCTCCGAGACTGTTTTCCAATTACCACACAACTTGAAAAGTAAAGGCACAAGCCTTAAACATTGGGTCGGAGTTGCTAACGCCATGCCGCTGAAGGAAGCAGGTTTATCATCAAATGCCATGCAAAAACGAAATGAATTACGAGCCCTAGGAAAGTTCCCGAGAATGCCCAGACGCATTCAATCACTGAAATGCTATTCCAGTACCTATCTCAAGCCGAAGGCGGCGCCGCAGGGCAGATGATCTACGACTTGACTAAAATTCAATAATTCCAACTGGAAATTTAAACTGAAGAATTTCTAACTTCGAACTGGACATGAGCCATTTGAAAGGTTGAATCTTGTATCATAGCATCGGTTTTTTGGTACTGATCTTCAATTCTGACCAAAAGTCCTCTGAAACTAGGGCCAAAGTTTTACTATGTATAACCTGTAACCTAGAAACAGGATCGGGTCCAGCCACTGACAGGAATTTTTCAAATCACCAGGTTCCAGTTCCCGCCAAGACCGAACGCAGCACCTCCGGGATGTATCCATTTGCTTGGGAAGAGGAGAGCTTCCTAAGTACCACGGCCTTTACCGAAAACAGAACCATATTGATTCAGATGCCCAACAATAGGCGCCAATTCTGACATGCGACACGAACCTGCTACTCACCGTAATATCCATAATCCCATCAATGAAAAATAATCAACAAATAGTTCCACTGGCAGAGAAATCTCGACGAAGCTGCTAACACGATGAAGGCTATATAGCAAGAAAAAGAAACTCGCCGGTTTCGCACACTGAATGATACCAGCCTGCCTGCTGTGTTTCCGAAACGGGTAATATCAAAGCTGTCCATACCAGATGATGACAGATTCAGAATGCAACGTACATATTTGCAATTAGGCATGTGGCAGAGCAGGCTAAAAGAAAAATACTCATTTTCTGGAGCGGTTTCCGCCTTTGTACCGCATTATTTGGTGCAGGAGAGTCGCATAATTGATAAGGGTTGAATAGGTGAGATGAGAAGCATAGCACGTAAGCAGAGATCCGATCCTGATCTTGCTCTCGTCTTATGCTCGTGCGAGTATCATCTGTAGTTTCCCGGATCTCTCCATAGTTAGCAATATTCTGGCCTCGGATCAGCCATACTGGTCTACTTGGCGACTAGGCCAATAGTTGTATTTGCACAGTTAAGCAGGGCTTCTTAGTACGTATCCAATAGGATAAAACTGAACATTCATACTAGCACTGTACCATACATTGTCGATGTAATCCATATGGAGACTTACGGTGCTTTTTCGCTTTTGTATTGTAGGGTGGTGATATTTTCCAGTTGGGCTGCTTAATGCGAATTGCAACCTTTCCGAAACTGGCAAATTATGAGGCGTCGTCTTTCCCCTGAATTTACCATATAACTCACATTAGCTCGCCAATAGCTGGCTCGTTCCCAGCAACGCCTGGTAGTTGGGCACTATTCCAGGTCAAAGTGACTCTTGAGTCTCGATGCTTTCTTCTCCGATCAGTGATTTCATTTGGGGAGGTCTGAGCGCCTAAATGTGGCGTTTGTGCTTGCCAATGGCAGGGAGTAATTTTTCGACAGCGGGAGAGTAGATTTGATAGCAATGTTCTTATTGATAAGTGACTGATTTAGGGCTCAAGTTAGAAATCGGATAGATCGTCCATATTCTTTAAGAAGTCTATCTCCTTCAAGGCTGTTTCACCATGTTCCTGTGTCGTGTTGCATATGGTTCGTTTGTACCGGAAGCGAGTTCGTTGGGTACCGGTCACACCAAACGTCTTCAGCAGTCTGCTATGCTCAGGCAGGGCAAAGATCATTACACATTCGTACTCATCGGGGCAAAAAGTAAACGATGTACCTACTCCGCGTCCGGTCGGTTATGTGCCGGGTCACAGCTGACTCCATCATCAGGCATATCCCTTGGCTACAGCCCCCGAAGAAAGGAAGGAAGTATATTACGCAGCCGGTCCCTAAATAGAAACTCCAGGTCCGGGGCATACACGATGCTGCACTTCGTCGTCCCCGGGCCTGTTGACCCCAGAAAAGTTCAAGGCACATGTTATCTCTTGTAGAGGCCCATGGAAGAATTACTTTAGGGGAGCCTTGGGCACATTCTAACGTATGCCTCATAAGGGTGCATGCCCTTCGAGAGCGCTTCAAAAGATACTCACTGTGAATGGCTGGAAATGACTTAAATACGTTTAGGTTCGCATTAAGAGTGGCCAATAAGTAGACCATGTTTAAACTACTTCTGAATAAAAGATCTGTAATATACAGGTTCTCGAGTTGAGTCTAATGCCCAGATGAAGCCAAGAAAGACTCCGATTTTCGAGCAAATGGCTCATTGGCATTCTAAAGGTACCGCTGAAGCATAGAAACAGCCTTCAGGACGTGGAGAAGACTCTGCATCAACATGGTCATTTCCGACATGGCCGTTCATTTCCGAGTACTCTCTAGCTTCAGATGCAAGCATCACCGCTTCATCAATTTCCTGCTCTACACCTTTCTCGATATCCTCATGGGTGAATTCTTGCTCTTGAACTGGAATCAAGAGAGAACTACTGGTCATTTGGTTCGAAAACTGAAGAACTCCCTGGATACCAGATCATCTGGTGTACGTTAGATATCCTGCTCCCCATGGGGATTGTATTCAGTGCTAGAAGAATCAGAAGGGACACAACGGTGGAAGAGATTGTGAGAGTGACAGCGGGAGTATGATCTAAGCTAGGTAGGAAAACTCCACTTCCCGAGCAAATGGCTCATCGACAGCCTAAAGGTACCGTTGAAGCATAGAATCAACCCTCGGGAAGCGGACGACACTCTACATTAACATGATCATTGTTGAAATGGCGGATCATTTCTGAGAAGGAGTCTCTAGCTTCAGACGCATGTGTCACCGCTTTGTCAATTCCCAATTCTACGCCTTTCTCAATGTCCTCGTGCATGAATTCTGCACTGGGTTTTTAAGAGAAAAATGAAGAATTCCCCTGGATGACAGATCATCTGGTGTACGTTAGATATCCTGCGAGTCCCCATGAGGAAAAGATTGTGAACAGTAGCTGTGGCATTGGGTGGAGGATTGGATTCAGTGCGAGAAGAGTCGGAGTAGAATCCCGGTTGCTTTTTGCCAGGAATGAAAGATCGTCCGCAGGCTTCACTTCTATTCAGGCCGTGTTATGAGCTGCATTGCTTCGAGCTGGGCGCTATGAGGGTTACATCAGAATTGTAGGGAAGGAGAGTTTGGCTGACGTGTTTTTTTTTTGTGTGTGGTTATTGGTTTTTTTTCGACGGGGTGAAGCTTAGTGCGGAGACGATATTGGGCTATAAGACGTTGAATGCAATTCGAGCATCGCAATTGTCGTGTCTATAACCTGGACTGACTTGAATTGACCTGGACTGGACGCGATGTACGAGTATGTTATCAAACGGATACTCTCCATTCCCGATCCACGAGCTTGCGGATATACCAAGCGTTTTCAGCACTCTGCTGTCCTCAGGCAGGGCAGAAATCATTATGTTACGCATTCGTACTCAGAAAAAATAAAAATGTACATGTGGTTGCTTGCAGTGCGTCACTTGCGGAGAAATCGATTCGGAGGAGATTTCTTTGCACAGCCTTTGGTGGTGCCCAAAGTTCAAACCCTCCGAGAGGATTTTCGTTCGGTTACACCTCAATCAGTTGCTCCAACTCTGAGACTCCGAGATCCCGAGTCGACGTGAGTCCTACCCGGGCGCTGGGATACGGCCCCGAATGAGAGGGCTGGAAACTAAACTTTTCGTCCGGGGTTCCTTCATCGACGACGCTCAAGTCTGAAGCCCGTTTCATACTGTATTGATGAACTCTTCTGGGGTATTCGTTGACCGGAGACCGTGTTTCTGTGATAAGAAAGTGCGCCAAGTGCGGAGCCCAGTGCGGAATCATTTTGCATCGCCTTGGTCAGGCCAAGAGGCTTGTGGTAAGCTCCTCAGGCTTTTTTGTTGGTTCTAGGATAGATTTTACTATCCAGGTATCATGGACAACGATGGAATTGGTTGAAGGAATAGACGACAATACAGTATATACCGAACTGTTTACCTGTAGTAGATGCCATCATTGGGCGCCTTTCTAGGCGCCAAGTGATTGGCCGCGCTGGGCTTGGGCGCTTGTGTATATACGACAATATATTCCGTTATTTACTTTCACCCTCTACGCTCATTTCTCATTTTAACCCTTGCATGAAGAAATACTCACTACTCCTCCTCCTAGCTCGTAGAGCTTTAGCAGTCCCTTTCAAATCCCTCCTCAGCTCGTACCACATCGTAGCTAACAATCTCAACGTCAACGACGCTAATGGAAACGCCCTGAACGCCTTCTCGCAGGACGCCACAGCGAGCCGCGACGATACACCAGAGTATGGGTCTCCTGAATTTTGGTGGAAGATGGGGATCAGTGTCGCGCTTGTTTTGCTTGGGGGTGTGTTTGCTGGGTGAGTTCCCCTTTGCAAAAGTTGAAGTTGAAGTAGTCGTGTGACTGAATCTGAAATGGAATCGATTTCCTCTCGTAGATTGACTCTTGGGCTTATGGGTCTCGACGAGCTGCATTTACGAGTTCTAGCTGCGTCTTCGGATGATCCTAATGAAAAACGGAATGCGAAGAAGGGTACGTGTTATGTCGAAGGTTGTTTGGGATTTGGGATTTTTGGGATTGAGACGTTGTTACAGTGCTCCAGCTGATGAAGAAGGGAAGGCATTGGGTTCTTGTCGTACGTCGATCGCAATTCTTTAGACTCAGAGTTCTTGTCTTATTGATTCTTTGTGACCCAATAGGTCCTCTTACTGGGAAATGTGGTTCGTAGAACCCATCTTCATGCGCCGAGATAGGCTGTTCATTCTCCTATTCCCGAAAATACAGGTCGTCAATGAAAGTTTACCCATCTTTTTGGACGGCGCTGTACGACTATTGTCTTTTTCCTTACGCGTAGCCGGCCCTTGAGCCTCTTAACCGTCCGTTTGTATACAGCTCGGAGGCGGAATCGCTGCCGTCGTGATATCTACTACCGCTATTGGTGAGTTTCCCCTACTACTACTACGTGTCATAAGCTCCAAGGACCCGGTATGTACGGTGCCTGACGATTCTGTTTGTTCCTTTGGCTTTCGACAGTTATATTTGGGTACGTTCCTCAAATCGCGTGATGGTGTGCGGCGGAATTGAAATTGACGCCGGTCATTCGTCTCATTTCGTATCGTATCGTATCGGTTCGGTTTTATTCAGAGAGTACGTTCTCGTTTTCTTCGTCTTTGCTATCTCCCGCGGGACTCAATGAGTTTATGGTTGTATAGGATTATTCCTCAAGCTGCAAGTGTCCGCTATGGTCTTTCGATAGGAGCGAAATGTGCCCCGTTTGTGTTGATATTGATGTATATTCTTGGTGCGGTTTTTGATGCTCGTTGTTTTGTGCTGGTCTTGACGTTTTCTGTTGTACGCCATGTTACGCCACATGCTGTTCTGTATCCAACGCCATTTCCTGCTATTCAACCCTCCCCCCAACCCATCCAGCCCCCATCGCCTACCCCACCGCCAAACTCCTCGACAAAGTCCTAGGCGCGAACGAGACGCACACGTACAAAAAAGCCGAGCTCAAGTCCTTTTTGCAGTTTCACCGGACGGGCGAGGAGCCCTTGAGGGATGACGAGATTAGTATTTTGAATGGGGTGCTCGAGTTGAATTCGAAGAGTGTGGAGAGTATTATGACTCCTATGAAGGTGAGGGGTTGGGTTTGGGGTTTGGGGTTTGGGGTTTGGGGTTTCGGAGGGAGAGTTCGCTGATGTGTTTGTTTTGTTTTGGTTTTTAGGACGTGGTAAAGCTTAGTGCGGATACGATATTGGATCATAAGACGTTGGATGCGATGTGGGTATCGCCTCCTTTCCTTCGTTGTGGAGTCGAGTCTTTAACCTTGGATTCGATGCGATGTAGATTAACAAGCGGATACTCTCGATTCCCGATCCACGAGCCTGGTAATCCTTTGGCGTTTGTTGGGTTGTTGCTTATCAAAAAGGTGCGTGCTCGTGTTACGATGATACTCGTATATCTGGGGTGCTGATGACTCTCATCTCTTTCGATTTCGATTTCCCATTTCCGTATCCTCCCGTCCTCCCGAATCCCTGTTCCTCCACCGCCGCGTGACAATCCGCACCACTACCTCAACCTCCGTACGACGATACGATACCGTATACAGCTTCTCCAATACGACCCCTCCCAAGCCCTGCCCATCTCTAGTTTCCAGCTGTCGATCTTACCGGAGGCCCCGCCGACGATTAATTGTTTTCAGGCGTTGGATTACTTGTGGGTTTTTGTTTTTTTTTGCTTTTTTTTTTTGAGTGGAGGGGTTTTGGATGCTGGTTTTGCTGATATGCTCTCTTTCTTTTTGCTCTTCTCGCTTTCGTCTCCGCCTCTCTGATCTCCGTTTCTCCCTCCGTCTCCCCTCCCTTCCCCCATTTTTTTCCTCCCCCATCTCTCCTCCCTCCCTCTCCTCTCCGTCTGTTCTCCCTCCGTCTTCACTCCTTCCCCCTCGCTCCTTCCCCTCTCGCTCCTTCCCCTCTCGCTCCTCCCCCCCCTTCCTCCCCTGGGAATAGCCAAACAGGACGTGCACATCTCTTATTGGTCAGTTCTACCCCTGGGCTAGCAGGCGGTGCGATTGGTGTTATCACGTTGGAGGATATTATCGAGGTGAGTAGGAGAGCCTCCGTCCTTGCTTTGCTCTGGGTGGTCATGCTGACTATTTGTGTCCCGTTGTGTTTCTGTGTCTCTCTCCCTGTATCTCCGTGTCTCCGTGTCTCCGCGTATGACTCTCTGTGGTGTATTTCCCGTGTCTGTGTTTCCCGCTCCCTGCGTGACGTAGGAAATCATCTCGGAAGAGATTGTCGATGAGACGGATCGGTATGAGGATAATGTTAGTAAGAGGAGGGCGAGGAGGGCGACGACGGCTACTATTATGAGAGGGTGAGTGTGTATTGCTGAACGAGTTTTGGAGTTGGATCGCTCATGTGTGGATCTTTTTTGCTTTCTGTTATGTCCTTCGGCACCTCTACCTCTACCTCCATCAATGTATCGCACGGCACTCTTTCCCCCTCCTGCCTTCCTTCCTTACCTCCCTACCTCCCTACCCCTCCCCCGCATTTACCTTACCCCTCGCCAACACGTAACACAACCCACAACCCACAACCCATAACACCTACACAACACAGAATCGTCGAACGCGAACGCAAACGCGACTCTGTCGGGTCCTACATCTCCGTGACCAACCTCAGTCCTCAAACGCAGTTTGCGCAGTACCAGTACCAGACGTTCGGGTCGATATCTTCTGTTGCGCCTGGGTCTGGGTCTGGGTCGGCGGCGTCTGGGCGTTTGGAGGATGTTGATGAGCATGGGCATGGAGGGGAAGATGATCACGACGAGGATGACTACGGGGACGAGGACGAGGATGGAGAAGGTCATACGCCGACGCCGAGTGTCAATGGGAGGGTGCCTAATCATGCGCCTGGGGCGGATGAGCGTACGCCGTTGTTCGGTCGTGCGACTCCGAGTCGGTCGAATTCTGCGATAGGGACTGGGAGCGGGACTGGGACAGTGAGGGTAAGGGACTGGGCGCAATGGAATCCTGATACCAATTCGAATTCGAGGCGGAGTCCTAGTCCGAGTCCGAGTCGGTCTGGGTCCGGGTCTTAGTTTGAGTGGGTGGGTGGGTGGGTGAAAGAAAAACGATTGTTTTTTCTCCGTACCGTAGTGGCTTTCACTGTCATTTTGGTTGTTTTGAGTTTTTTTGTTTTGTTTTATCCCCTCGCATTCAGGTTCGTTCATTCAAGTTCAAATACGTTTTACATATACAGTACACATACAGTACTTATGGTAGTAAGTACAATCCACAAAATTCAGAGACTGTGAAGTAAAGAAGGTACACTCGAGAATCTCATAAGGCATAGGATTTTCGCGATACGAAGATGGTTTAACGTTATATTACCCTTGAACAGCAAGGATGCATAACGTAAAGTGTTTGGGAACAGCACTGGTACCTGGCTAATCTGGCGGGTTCAACAGCGATTCCCCCACACCCCTCTACACTGATCCTCCGCGTCTCCTCCCCCTCGGCTTCCTCCCCTGCATCGGAAATAGTTAAAAGATATAGAGGACATAAAAGACAAGTCGAACGAAGGAAAAAAGGGTAGACATGCCAGTGATAACGAGAAGGTGAAAGACGGGCAAACAAACGGCGAATCTACCTACATTAAGAAGCCACATTGTGGCAGCAGAAACGGACGACGAAGTTGAAGCGAGGCAGAGATTCGAAAATAGGTAGGAACAGGGGGGAGAAAATACTTGAAACAGAAAGCTCAGGGGAAAAATCAAAGATGCAAAGACTTCGAAAAAATAACAGGGAAATAGAGACTCGAGGGAAGGGAGGGGAGATAGTGGTGGTAGTGGTTGAAAAGTCACCGCGACGATGACCAGAGGAAGCAAAAACATGGATATAAAGTGGACCGTGCTGTGGAAAATAGGACAACTTGAAGTCACTGCAAGACGAACTGCTTAAAGAATTCCTTCACTTCATTCCGAACTTGTAAACCGCTGCATAAATTGATGCGATATCTTTGCAAAGATTTTAATTTGACAGCGCAAAGTTCAAAGCTAACTGCGAACGCATGACAATAACAAATTATTTTCGCTCCTGGAACAAGAGATCGAAAGATAAATGGACAGATAGATAGACTCGAAACGTCTCATCCCTAGGAACTCTGCTTCTTCTTCCGCTTTCACACTGTGTTCCTGATCCCCGTACTTTGACAACTTTAGATCAACATTTGGAACTGTATTAGAGCTTTAAATAATGATTCATCGAATATCAAAACAGGGAGACGGTGCACTGATTCTACTTGATAACTGTACTATATACAATTGGTCTGTGGTGAGATCTTAGCTAAGTTGGAGGTACTTGAAGGGACGAAATCTAGGAATAACTATTGCAGTACGATAAGGAGATGCAGTATATCAGATCTTATTTTGATCTCATTCAAAACAGGCCTAACAGAAATTACATGTCCCTCCGATACAAGTTAGATGGATAGTTCGACTCAGCACATAAAAGATGATCGCTCTTAGTCTACTATTACTATGCTAAATCTGGTCAGGGACTTCACTGAGAGTCTAGGGTCGGTGCTGTATATAAAGCTTGTAATTATGGTAAGCCTACAGAAACATTCTCATAGTTAGTCGAGCCAACAACTCCCGGAAAGCTCCAAAACTACCCTTCCTGAAAATGTCAACTTCTCAGGCTTTGAATGATCAAGAGTTACTACTGATGTTCGGACAACAACAACTAATTACAGTTTTTCAAATGATAATCACTGTTGTCGCAGGTGGTAAGTGGATTTTACACTGTGCAATCTAAAGACGTTAATTCTGGACTTTGTATTTTGCAGGAATGCTAATTTTTATGACATGTCTTGCCCTCTATATGATGAAGTATGTTGATGGCATATTTGCATCAATTTTTCTTTCAATTTTTATTGCCAGGTCAAAAGAATGGAGTTACTCCAGATTGCTACTAATTTTATCACTACTTGCAGTTTTTATCTGCTATAGCGTACAGTGTATTCACGAAGGAGGAGTAATTCTGGTTATTTTCCAATCCGCCCTTATTCACACACTGGAAGGCGGGCTCTATGCACAACTACTTGCTGCTGAAGCAAGGATTGTGCCTTGGAATAATACGCTAGCTTGGGTTTTAACAATCCCAGTAAGCTCCCAAATTACTAAGGCAGCTCCAGTGAGGTTTGAATGACTGTATTATTAGGTAATCATAAGTGACGCTGTAGTGGTGTGGAGAGCTTGGGCAATATGCTTGAATAACAGGTTCCCAAAAGTTTTTTTTGCACTCCTGATGATCGTCAATGCAGGTAAACTGTTCTTTGTTCAATTTGTATTTGCCCTCTGAAACGTGTAGGTATCAATATTGCCGACTGCGTTTGGGAAACTAAGCACCAGAGTCAAGAAACTACGCCCTCGGTACTTGACTGGATGTCAACTATTATTTCCTTGATGGTCAATTTTTTGACAACAGCGCTGATTATCTGGAAAGCATGGTCAGTTTCATCAAACTATAAAGTACTAAACCACTCATTTAATAAAACAAGGAATCATAAACGCGCATTGGCCGAGGCATCAATTCACAGAAAGACACGAATTCAAAGGATATTACTACTGCTCATTGAATCCGGAGCCATATTTTGTACAATGCAGTTGGGATATGTGATTATTGAACTTCTGGACGATTACTTGGAGTTGAGCTTTGCACAAAGCACAATTCTTCTAGTTTTTGTGCCAGTTTTCTACAGTGCTATTGTGAGTGCGATTCCAAAAAGTGACAAAAAAAAGTAACTCATTTTGTTTTAATTTGATCATATTACATCTGGATAGCCTCTTTATCCAGTAACGGTGATCATCTTGATTCAAATGGGTAGCTCTGCTACAGTGGAAACAATTCAAATCCAAACATCTCAGGCCCCGTCAAACGAGTTGAGGAGCACACAGGAAGATAGCCGAACTAATCATGACACGTAGTACTAGTTAGTCTCCTAGTAAACTACATCTCCTTCATTATTCCCAATTCAAGTTAAAAGGATTGTCTAACTCTGTTCCTGACCGCAAAAGATAATCGGTCTTAGTCAATTACCATGCTACTGTGTCTGGACGGGGACTCTTCGTTGAGAATCTGGTGTCACTCGGTGCTGTATGTAATTATGACAGTCCAGAAAATATTTTCAAGTCCAATTAGCCAATAATCCTCAGAAAGCTCCCAGCTCAATTACCCTTCCTTAAAATGTCATTTAATGCTCAAGGGGTACTTTGGGAGTACTACTAGTGCAGGTTGGACAACGAGTAATAACTCAAGTTTTTCAACTAATAAATTATAGCATATTGCCCTTTCGGGACCACAATTTTTGACTATTCTTGGCTCTACTCAGCTTCATGGACCAGCATGTTTTTTTTTTTATAACTATATCGGCGCCCGCAAATAAGGAGGGAAAAATAGGAAAAAAAAATAATATGACAAAAAACATTTACCACCTACCCCTCGAGCACCCCCGAAGTATTGTTATTGCAATTTCGGAACATGTCCGACGGGGTTCGCAAGAGCTCCTAGCGTCGAACAAAGGCATAAAACAAAAAACTCTCCGGGATCGAATACAAGACGAGTTTCGAATCACCGCAGTGGAGAATCCTGGCGAGCCTGGTAAGGCAAAGCGGGGTCCATTGGTATTCCCGGTCTTCCTCCAAGTCCCAATGATACCACCACCACTGGGAATCCGTGCTGCATCGAAGCGTGCCAGTTTCTTGTAGTTGTACTGCGAACCACAACCGGCATTATAGGGCCGATTTCCTATTCCGAAGGCAATCGGCAGTTCAAAAAACAAAGCGTCAAAAACAAAAGACCGATACTATTACCTTGCCAATACCTATTATCGAGCCCCTCGAGGGCCATGGCCCATCGGCGTCGTCGTCCTCGACGCTGATGCCGACTCAACGCACCGAACGCCGACCCCCTCTCAAAGTATAAAAGGGAGTTCAGTTCACTCTTCAAGTCCCCAGACCTGGTCTGACCGTCTAACCCACTTCTCTCACAATCCTTCAACCTTTTGGATCTCGAATTTGCAATGGACGCGCTCAAAGCCTTTAACTCTGTCTTCACAACCACCTCCTCTATCGAGGACGTCAACATTGACATCCCGGTTAACGAAGAAAGCAGCGGCAGTGCTACCAATTCGTTTTGTGTTATTGCTTAATTGCGCATGCACCCCCCTCGCTGGCATCAATTTTCATTTTCTTTCGTTCATTGTACGTCGTTCACATCTGATTCTATCTTCGCTTACTGACTTGTGCTCTCCCACTCCCTCTCTCCCTGTTCCTATCCGTCTTCTCTCAGCTTTTAATGATTGTCACCACTGTTATTCCCCCACGCTCGATGACTTACCACGAATTCTCTCTCTCAGTCAATGGGTTGTAGGGTTTTGGAAGGAAGAATCTCTTTTTTCGAGTAGGGAATTGAACTCTGCGCATGAGGTATCTAGCCTTCGAGTGGAATTATTTATTACGTTTCGATCTTTGTCACAACCATCGTTTTTTGTTCAAATTTGGGTATCTTGGGGTTTTTCTCGTGTTAATATTCTATAACTCTATGGTTTGGAATGGAATATCTTGATCGTAAACGCTGCTTGAGCGTGCGTAAGCACTTGTCGGACTGCTTCCAAGCTGTATGTCAAACGTCTTTTCCTCTTTAGATACACCTTTGCCTCTCATCGGTACTTCAGCTTCACTTGGTCACAAAATATTAGTGAACTGCGAGTCGTCGATTATATAAATGAAACCATTTCTAATGCTGTCCTGCGGGTGCAAAGTCGAAACTTTAGAGGAGAACTGTTTCATCGCTTTGGCTGGACGCGGGAGAGAGGCGTTCCAATTGCAAGTTTTCTCTCAAAGGCCACCGATTCGAAGACGTACCTTATTCCAACCGATTACTGGCAGATAACCTCCTTAGACATCTATTGCTTGGTTGCGCGAGAACGATCGAACGGTAGGTCTGGACAATCTAAACAAGAAATCAGGCACATCCTACGCTGGATCTCTAGCCAGTTGGAGGTCGATCGTAAAGGTAATCCGAAAGTTTATCGAGACTTTGCTGTTGGCAGTGGTATTGTTCTTACTATATTGAGGAACGATGCGACTCGCTTTGTCCGAATGGCTGCGTCTCACCACGTCGAATTAATTTAAGCTGTAATGTTCCTGAGTGCTCGTACCTGAGCGCCCGTACCTTTCATTAAACAAACCCCGCCTTCTTGTTGCTCTTGTCGGTTTGATTCTAGCAAACAAAGCGCGGGACCGAAACTGCACCTGAAATGGGAATTTGGGATCGCTGCCTAACAATAAAGCGACTTCTGATTTCCTCAAATGAAAAAAAGGACTTGTCCCGACGGACCAAGGCAGCTTCAATTTTGACGAATCATACAGGAAATTGGAAGCACAGAAAGCCTACCGCTCGAAAGGTATAAAAGGGACCGACTTTCGTCCAAGTTTCCTCAGACCTAGTCTAACCCACCAATTTCACTTCTGCAATGGACGCTTTCACCGCCGTCACTTCTTACTTCGCGACCTCCTCTGTTGAGGACATCACCGTTGACGCCCCCGTCAACGAGGATAATGGCTCAGGAGCCAACTCCTACTGCGTCATTGCCTAAATGACTCACCTTCGCAGGCAGCCTTATTCGTTCATCGTGCGTCCCGTTTCCCTCCAGATATAAGCTTTTCTACTGACCTTCATTTGCCCTCTCCTCCCCCCTCCTTTCCTCGTCTTACAGATCCATTCACGCTGCCTGTGTTTGCTATACTCCCTCGTAACACACCCCTGTTCGATGACCCTACCGGAATTCTCTTCGTCAAGACTGTAGGATTTTGGGAAGGACTGTTCTGTTTTTTAAAATCTCGAGTGGGGATGAGCTTGCGTTGGAGCGTATTGAGTGGGATTAATTTATATAACTCTTCGACCTTCTTCAAACCTGGGTTTTTTGCGTTTGTATTTTGTACGGTACTTTCAATGGGATCATGATTGTTTAGCGCTAAAGTTTGGTCATCTTGTCGAGATGTGGATCGGCAGAATCATAACTCGCAATTCCTGCAAGAGGAAAATCGAACAGTGGTCAGTTTTAGTATGAGCTGACGTGTGATACCTGGTTGCAACTGAGTATAGTGAGCAGGAACGATAGCCGAAAGACATGCCATTTCCGCTTCGACGTAGCTTGATCCTCTCCTTTTGCATCCCCTTGTACTTCAATCAATAAGTATCGCTGAAGGTAGTCGCCGAGAGCTTCGAGCGGAGGTACAGATAATACATGGAGACTGCGTGTCAGCCATACACAATATCTTTGTTGCGTGCGAGTCACTCGGTGTTCCTCGACAGGCCTTTCCCTCTTCTTAAGCGACTTCTGTACTGAAGAACTGTCGATAAACGAGACGGCTTATTTCTGACGAGTACAAACATGGAAAAGGATTTGGCGGCGAAGATGACGACAAGGATGAGGAGGCGGAAGCCAGTTATGCGACGCGGACCGAACCGGATGCTTTAGCGCGTTGAAAAGCGCCCAATATGGCCCTGGGGCGAGTCTAGGGCGAGCCGGATGGAAGAATCGGTAATCGGGTGGAAATGGCGACTCGGGAATCTCCTAGGCACTACCGAGACGGAGGCCGATCCTCCCCGAATCAGCTTCTCTGCAACCGGGGGCAAGAGTCACTTGGCTGTGTAACAGTCGAAGTCGAGGCCAACGGAAAGTACTTCTCTTTTTCAACGTATCGCCCCGATGAGTTCGCATAAGTACTAAGATAATATTCGGCTGTCGCTTGGAACAAGGGGAGGATGATGTACAGTATGGACATGGCATTTACAATCCCAGATTAAGTTTGGCTGCTCCTCTCCGAGGATACAAAGCAAGTACAGGAAGAACTTAAACCGTAGACTCAGTATCAGAAATGGAAACATTTTGACATGACCACGGTTCCGGTACAAACGCACCATGTGTAAGGAACTGAATGAGCAGTCAGAACGTTGTTGCATATTGGAACTACGTCTCTCTATTGTTATCAAAATATTCACTGCTATAACTCTTCAGATTGGCAAGCATCTCCGAGTCTCATCGCGAACGTGGAAGGTCATACGCATGGGTCAGACTTTAGCTCTCTTATCTACGCCAACGAAATTGGTACCTACTAAATGATATCAGGTTTATCTTTGGACTAGGAACAGTATTCGACTCAAGCGTCGGAACGGCTTAGTGATTTAGCGGTACGTGACCATCCAGAGGAAGGGTTGCGTTATGCGGCAATTTCTGTGTAAGCTACCAAACCCATAGAGTCTCAGCCGCGAGAATCATTTAATATGAAGATAAAGGGAGTAATCATCATTCAAGATATATATCTACGTTCAAGAACGAAAATTCTCGTACCCGCTTGCGAAAATGCAACCGGAAGACGTTAGATCTCTGTGATAGTTCTAGATTACCTCAACCTCGAGGCTGTATCCATGCTTAATCTAAAACTCAGCTTGGGCGAAGAAATCAAGACCCAGAACGTGCAGGTTTGCACGTCAGAAAAGCCCATAACGCAAGAATACTTATTGCTGCATTTCGAAAGATCTAAGCTGCCGGGTGAACCTGTGCAGATAATCCCAACATAATCCGGAAGCTATATTGTGTAGATCTTGTGCAGTTCGAGGACGGAAAGCGTCCTTGAATGCCTCCGGTAAGTCGTATCCCGAAGATATCGACGTCCGGTATAGATCGCTTTGATATTACCATTTTCGGAACGGCGGTGCTTTTCGGAGGCTGGTCGCAAAAACTGCTAGTCCTCGGTGTGGCAAGCCGCCACGGTGTCGGTATCGGAAATGTGCGGTTTACATTAGATAGTAAGGTATCGGAGACTTTAAAGGCGTATCAGAGCAATAAGCTATTACGAAGACCAGAACTGTTCGAATCTGGATGCTAATGACGGATAGGGTCAGGGATTATCAAAGTAGCGGTTGGTGCTTCCTTACCGACGAGATCGAAGAGTATCAAGCTGATGTCAGTGGCCAGGGGTAATGTGGCTGAATAGGCGGTTGCTGAAAGAACGAGGTGATGAACTAACGCCGTTCGGTCTTGGTGGAAACTAGAGCCTCGAGGTTTTGAGTAAACGTAAATTACCTCGCTGACTCCGATCTCAGCTCCAACTTGAAGCAACAGGCTATGCATAGAGCGCTTTTAAACTACCCGCACACCACCCTTCATAGGATAGAATACATGTGATATGTATTATACCGGCCAAGGTCCGATTCCCGAACGACCAGTTTACCATACTACTACTAAGTAAAGTATATCTATGGAGCACACATCTAGTCTTTGAAGACTTTGGCTTGCAGATCATCAGTCCTGTAGATCTGAGCTCCCACTTTCAATTTTGGAGTATCATTTTAGTCTTCAATTGCATCATAGTTTGATATGTTCAGTATGAACCGAGTGGAATTTGGATGTCTGTGGAAAGCTGTCAAGGAGAAGGACTAAGGTTGGGCCTGCTCCGAAACCACCTGAGCCTTGGTGTCATCTTTGTTCTCGCATGTCGTCCAATAAAGATCCTCTTCCTTCGGCTGTGCCTCGTCAAACACTCTGGGTCTTATTTTTAATGTTTGCGCGTTTTCTAAAAGTTCTTTTTCTGTGATGAATGTTGATCATGGGTTTCTCGCAGGGCCTCTTCGGGTCTTCTTTGTAGGAGGCATGCCTGTACCAAGTATCAGTACTTCCTCGGGTATATCTTTTCTCACTGAAAGGAATTCAGGCAGTTCCTATGTCATTTCTGTCATATACAACGCCACCGGATACTCTTTCTCCTTAACTTGCAACAGGGAGCCACTTTCTCTTCGCCTTTTGGACATAAGTGGACAAGGGAAAGCGGGACCAGGAAAGCGGGATCACCGGCTTCTTCGAGATTTCTCAGGGATACCGAAAGCCCTTCGAAGCACTCAATGTTTGTAACAAGTTAAATTCCGTAAATACTTGGCAGACAAAATGCACGGAAATCGAAGCTGTTTTCAGTTATCGATTACAGTCACGGTGAGTATATGCGCCCAATATCTCCTCTACATTTGCAAACATCTATTCTACTCACCAAGCATCCTAATTTTCCAAGCAAATACAATGGGAAACCTTGCCAAGACTTGAGGTGCGTTTACTAGGACGCACTGATTGCAGTATCGCTGTGTCAGTTATGAATTTTGAGTGTACTTGAGAAAATGCTTACTGACACATCACCTTCCAATACTTACTGTATAATTACGACCATAAGTGCAGGGGGTGTTACGCGCTACACTGAGCACTTAAAAATTACAAGTGACAGATGCCAAGTGGTGCATTTCACATGAGGTTAAGTGCACCCAAAGCTGCAGAAAGTAGCAATACATTGATCCTCCTGGGCTTAACAGCAAGGATTGGGAATATATGAGTGACTAGACATCACCAATCCAGAGGGAGGATAGTAGGAAAAAGAAACAGGAAAATCTGAGGGAAGAGCACAAGGCCTGCTTATGCACCGTAATGCCTGTCGATACGCAGTGACAAGTTTGGTGTTACGCGTTACAGTCACTAGTTAGCGTTGCGCGCATTTACGGTCGTAATTATACAGTAATTGCAGTTTTCAGACAGGGCAATGTCTGACTTGCAATTGCACCTTTATTATGGGAATTGTGTGTGATGTATCTGGCGTATAGCTAAGATAGAATAAGATTCGGAGTCAATTGCAGGAATGGCTGTTCACCGGTCCTAGTTCCTCAAGAAACCGGAAGCGGCAGGCTAATCGGACAGTAATAGACATCCCATAAACGAATTTCCAGTCTCCTCTCCGGGAGAGATTCGCATACGATCTGTTTAGAGTGAACTGCCTAACCGGTAGGTCCTTGCTTCTCGCAGTGATTTTTAGCGCACAAACAACATGTATCCGGAAGCATTTTGAAAGAGTAACTGGCTCCACGCCAGATTTGAATGGAGGTCTGAGCATAAATAGACGGATGAGCAGTAAGTGATTCTCTATCCTCGCCCTTTCGTTGAGTTAACGATACATTCTACATCGCTTATCGAATCCTTTCAAGAATGACAACCATCCCTCATCGCATCCTGTACCATCTGTTCGGTGAGCTGCCCTCGAAACTGGGCTTTGTGACCTTTCAGGTGAACTGGAATACGTTGTATGATATGGATCCCGATTCTGAATGATGATTGTGCCAGGATTCTAACGCTGCACTGGAGACCTATCCCACCTTCAAATCCTCCATCGAGCGGTTGCTTCAAAACCTTTCCTACGATAAACCGGTAACCTCCATCGCATTGAACAACAGTGATCTAAAAACCGCAATGTTGGATGAAATCGCGAAGTGGGGCGTTGATGATGGCCGCAACGGCAAATTCTGTGAAGGAATTACGGAATGGGCCGCAGCTCTGGCCACTGTATGTTTTTTGTCTTCCTTGCGACCCGTGATCTTCGACTCACGATCTGTAATCCATTTGCAGTGGTGCTACTCCAACCTTGCCTTCGATTCCCGAGTGGTATTCGCGCTATGTATATGGTATATAACATCGAACTCTATTTTACTGTTGCGTTCAGGGGTGATAATACCTTCTTTATAGGTGCCTGTTATACATTGATGATCTCTCCAAAGAGATGCCAACCGCAATAGCTGAATACCAGCGACGAATTTTGGTCAATGAGCCTCAGCTCGACCCCGTTCTTGAACAGTTCCCTCGGGTTATGGGGAAGCTTTACCTGTACTGGGACCCTCCCTGTGCCAATGCAATGTCAAGCAGTGCCCTGGATTTTGTCACTGGAACACTCATGGAAGATAAAGCAGAAGTTCAGCAAATGCGCCTACACCCAGAAGCTCGGAACTGGCCAAAGTTCCTCCGCACAAAGACCGGTATCTCGGCCATGTTTGCACATTCTATCTTCCCAAAAACTGCCTACCCCGACTTGGCGATATATGCACAAGCACTTCCGGACATAGAAGATTTTCTTTCCTTCGTCAACGACCTTTTCTCGTGAGCCTAAAAAAAATTCATCTTCGAAATTTAAGATCTGACAATGCAATATGGAATCTCAGTTACTACAAGGAAGAGCTTGCTGGGGAAGATACAAATTATGTTGCTATCAGAGCAAAAGTCTCTGCCAATCCTCCTCTTCGCGTTGTTTCCGACTTGGTCGATGAAGTGACCCGTTACCATGAAGATATTCTGGCAATGCTTTCAGATCATCCGCAAGCCGTCAGACGTTGGAGGGAATTTGTTCAATCATACCTGTAAGTATCACAAGAGAACTATATCTACTATAGTATGACTCACAGTGACTGATCCAATAGCGGATTTCATCTGTCTGTAACCCGATACAGACTCTCGGAGCTTGGCTTCTAGTCTCGCGCTCTTCCTGTTAGTACAGTCTATTAGAGGAGCTGTGGCAGGAACCCATTCGAAGCTGCTAGTGACCATATACAACTATTTCAGATTGGCTTCGAGGTTCCTCGTTTGTGCCAAGGAACAGAGAAGTTACATACGTTTCATTGATTACCGGATAGTTACAAAATGAAAAAAAAAGCTTATAGTCGAGCTGTAATATATAGATCTATGGTAAATTTAAAGATAAAAACTAAGCGAATTCGAAGCAAGCTGGCCAGTGGAGGCAGACAGAAGTAGCTACTAGATAATAGTTTGCAGCTCTCATAGACTAGAATAACCAGGTATCCAGTCCCAGAACTGTCTCCATTATCTCCATTCTTGGTATAGGCTATCAGACATAATTACCTTCAACGTCAAGGAGAATGCAACTGCACCATAAAGGTGTTATTTTTTCAAGCTTCAAGAAAGTTCAGTTTTTGGCGGACTCTCACTGTCATGGCGCCGACGGTTCGGTTCCAATTCTAAGTTAATTTCAGGGATAATCTGCAGCTTGCAAGCGAAATATATTCATTCGAGACGTTCAGTTCTTCCCAGTGTCACCGGGTGATCATCTTGTCACTACTAGGATCCGATTTCTATCCAATACTTGAATCATGACTCGACCAGTGCGGTGGAACTCTCACGATAAACTACAATATATATAGTAAAATGTACGACCTGCATAAACTATTGCTAAATGGCAAGTAGACGAGCACTTAGTATGGCCGCCTCGTTGCATATTGAGATCATATCCGCGATAAATGTCTGTCGGACTGCTGCAGAAGGACTGTTCGGAGGATCTTTCATCAAGGATGCTACTTGCAGATCGTAAGCATGGTAAGATCGGCGTGCCACAAATTCAGTATAGTTCGTAGTTTGCGGTGGTCGCAAAGCTCTTTCTTACCGATGTGATCGAAGAGTATCAAGTTGTGGCTTCAATCCTGGGAGAGCTGTGGTTGAATATGGGCGACAACTAGAAGCATGTAGTGATGATTCTACGCTGTCAGTTCGAGACTCGGCGTTATCAATCCAATACAATATACTTATCCGTGGCTTCATTTGATTCTGCTTCGAGGTAATAGGCTATAGAAAGCTTTGAAGCATTTGCCCATTAGCCTCGCAGTTCCCTTCTCGGAGAGTTGATGGTCATCACAACAGATCTGATGGTAAAAAGATCTGACGATATAATCCGAGATAGAACGATTCTTGTCCGGGCAGCTTGGGATTCGAAATTCCTCAGATTGATGATAATCATAGACAAGGCCCCAGGGCGCATAGAACTTGCGTCGCCTTGGTTCCTAGTTACGATAGATGATGCAAGCTAGTGACGAACATTGTTTGACGAAAACAATGAATGTCGAGATGGATGAGCCTGCTCGGAAATTCTTTTAGGAATTTTGACACCCTCTATTTTCAGTTGGCGTAATGAATCACAAACGTTCGGAGCCACTTTTTGTCACTTTTCGATGTGTCCGTCTTTTCTTTTCTTGCGTTTATATCGGTGGTGTACGTGCTGGACTAACCCTTCAACGGTTCGCCACAGTCTACATACAGGATATCTTCGTGTCTTCTCCATTGCTCTTTTTGCATCAGCGCAGTAGAATTTTTCGGAGTTCCTGAATTTTGTCATATCAATGCTAGTGGACGTCCCTTGTTGTGAAGCGATTGAAACGACTTGCTACAAGCTAGTTGTCAAGAGAAAGCTATATTTTTCTTCTTTTTTTCCCAACTTAGAAAGGGAGGTCTCAAGTGCAGGCAATAAAGGAAAGCGGAATCGTCGGTTTCTTAACAGTTTCCCAGGTTTACCGAAAGGTGAAGTACTCAATGGTTGTAACGAGTTCAATTCTAGAAAGATATGCAGACAAAATGAACAGATGTTAGATTGTTATTTTGAATATATATGTCCAACTCCTAGTACATATCAATTTTCCAAAATCGGATACAACGGAAAGTTTGGCAGTTGAACTTAGAGGTTTCGGTTCAACCTTTTTTCGGATATCCTGAATATTGATTGCTATTCCTAAGCTACAACGACCATATTCAAGGAGAGCACTGGGAGGATCCAACGTTATGGTCCGTGATCTCCGCTTCTCAGCGCTTAGTCCTCCTTGCGGTGAGGGAGAGTTCTGTTCAAGACGATGTGCTGATCCTCTCATCGTCATCCCTCCACAAGATTCTGATCACATCCTTGCTCACTGTGACGATTGCAACATGTGCGTATGAAAAAAGACTAAAATGCAATCACAGCACCTCGCGAATGATCAGTTTGAGCACAGCCAGATTCTGGATGCGGTAGATGCGGGGCAAGGCTGTTTACCGGCGCTACTTCTCCAGGTCGGCGCTTCATCCACGGCAACGGTAAAAATACTGCCAACAACCATGCCATGAACGAAGCACCAAGCTCTTTACTGAGTGAATGCCATCTGTCTGGATAGGAGTCACCCAACCTCCATGTCCTTGCTTCTCGCAATGATGGGCAAGTGCAGTGTTTCGGACATAGACGATCCGCAAAAGCTTTGAGAGAGCCAGTGACCTCGAACCAGATGCGGAAGCTCTTGTGTTGTCTGAGCATAAATACTCAGATGTGGAATCGGCTCTCTACACCCAGATTTAACACTGAAGTTCTCATACGCAGTAGACTGCTTCTCAAATGTATTCAGAAATGGCGACCATCCCTCATCGTATCCTGTACCATCTGTTTGGCAAGTTTCCCACAAAATTTGGGATTGTGCCCTTCCAGGTAAGCTGAAAAATAGGACGAAAACATAGTTTTAAGCTGAACGATTCTTCCGCAAGAATTATTCTGCCGCGCTTGATACCTCTCCTACATTTAAATCGTCTATGGAGCGCTTACTCCGCAATCTTTCCTACAATAAACCCACAATATCCTTCTCATTGGACAAAAATGTTCTGAAAACCGCCATGTTGGATGAAGTCGGGAGGTGGAATATCAACGAATGGCGCAACGGCAAATCTTGTGAAGGGATCACCGAGTGTGCCACTACTCTGGCCATTGTATGTTTCTTCCTTGCGACCCCTAGTTCTTTTGACTCACGATGTGAACACATATAGTATTGTTATTCTAATCTACCTTTCGATGCGCTACTCACGTTCTCGCTCTGTATATGGTGGGTATCAACACCAAACTTTTTTTTTTGTTGCTTTCGGTGACCAGGCCTTTCTTTCCACAGGTGCTTGGTATACATTGACGACCTCTCCAAAGAGATGCCTGCGGCGATAGCTGAATATCAGCGACGAATTTTTCTTAATGAACCTCAGCTCGACCCCGTTCTTGAACAATTTCCTCGAGTCCTTGGGAAGCTCTACTTGTACTGGGACCCCACTTGCGCAAACGCAATGACGAGCAGCGTCCTGGATTTTCTCACTGGGACACTCATGGAAGAAAAAGAAGAGATTCAAAACATGCGCCTGCACCCGGAAGCTCGGAACTGGCCAAAATTCCTCCGTACCAAGACAGGTATCGGGGCCATGTTTATACACTCCATTTTCCCAAAACCAACTTTTCCTGACCTGGCGATATATGCACAAGCAATACCGGATATTGACGATTTCCTTTGTTATGTCAATGATCTCTTCTCGTAAGTCTCTGACCATTCCAAATGCTACCTGCTACTGATATGGATGGAATCATCTTCCAGTTTCTATAAGGAAGATCTTGCTGGAGAAGAAATGAATTACATCGGTATCAGAGCAAGAATCTCTGGAAAGCCTCCGCTTCGCGTAGTTTCGGACTTGGTTGATGAGGTGACTCGTTGTCATCAGGATATTCTTGCGATGCTTTCAGACCATCCGCAAGCTGCCAGACGCTGGAACGATTACGCTCAAGCATACATGTAAGCATTGCGGCAAACAGCAGCTTTATGCAAAAATAGCTCACTTTGATTCCAATCAACAGTGGATTTCATCTGTCTGTTAGCCGATACAGGCTTTCGGAGCTTGGGTTCTAGATCCTCGCCTTTACTGTACGTACGGTCTTCCAAAGTGTTGGACCTTGGCAGCGACTCCTCATTCATGGATGAAAGTGCTCCGTCAAATACAGTTAGCTCGCAAACTCGATTAATTAATAGAATTGATAGAAAATGAACATAGAGTAGAGTACTTCGAAGTTATAAATTAACTATATAGTATATTTAAACTAAATCTAGACTTGCAATTTATATCTATAAGACTGCTAAGCAATGGACACGCACAGTCTAGCGGCCATCATTGCCGAATCCCGCCTCGGCAAGTTCGGAGCATGATGGCCGCCCTCGCGGCTTGGCGACTTTTGAAAGACGTTTTTTCATAAAGGTAATTGTCCAGACTCCATGATAATTGGAATAAAGGGTACAGTGGATGTTCAAATGACATTCGTATATGAGATCCATGTGTCATTCAGAGGGCAGTTCTTGTATAACAAATCGAGGTAAAAATAGGTGAAAGTACAGAAAAGTACATCTATACAATCAAAATTATTTAACGTATGGATTGTACACAAGCTGTAAGTAGTCTTCATAGTTTACAGGAGTGTAGTCATCAAGCATCTCACTATCATCGCATCAGTCCCATCCGTAGTCGGGGAGAAGTGTGGCGGGACACAGAATAGCTCTTCGACGATACGCTTATGTTCTGCGTCAACCAGGTCGCAGAGAACTTCCTTTACCTTTGTTTTTGACTAAGACGGATCGAGCAGCGCGTAAAGGTTGGAAAGTAGAGGGGAAGAGTTAGAGAGCGATGTCGCCAAAGACTTCTCATAGCCTGAGGAGAGAAGGCAAATCTCTGACAGCCTGAGGCCAGCGTACTACCTCGCAGGGATACCTCTTGTCAGGGGTTCCACTCGCATTCCCTCGTCAGAGAATCTTCGCAAGACAGGGACCATAGCGCGGAGATTTAGAGCCTACCACCAAGGTGCCAATATACGTTTCGACTTAAATATATAGATCAGTCTGCAGCTGTCACAAGGAACCTTTCAGATCCCGGACCACAAGGTCATGTTAGCTTGACCTAAGGAGGCCTACGCCGCTTGTTATCAGCTACAGGACTGTTTTCGACTTTGAGCTTATAATTCCGATTGAGTACCACATACAATACCAGGAGGAAATAGGAGATTTTTTCATAGATTTCTGGAAGAGTTCGCTGGAAAGTCTATTGAGAAAATACATAGGCTGGGTCTGAGGCACCTAGTTTCCAGACTCATCAAACGATCGTTGCATTGAAAGGGTCTTCTAAGCACTTAACAATCTCCTACGCATGCTATATTGCCTCGATACTGTAGCTTTGGATAGTAATATTCTGCCAGGAATCCATCACATCGTGGTCCTACTCCTCGCTCTTTCTTTTCTAAATTGGATTTGAATCTGATTCATGCACAGGAGAAGTTCCGATCTCGGATAGCCATCCAGCAGTTTATCTCGGAAGCCCTGATTCAGATCGAGCTTCTGTTGGTTATCTCGTCTGACTGCCTCTCGTAATCCTGATGAAGTTCCAGGAGTGAGCATTTATTGGATAAAGCAACTCTCATTATTTTCAGCGCTAATCCCGAACCAAAAGCCGCAGGGCAGGTGGTATCGAGAAGAGATATTGGAAGAAAGTGATAATGGAGAAGAATGCGCCCGACACCGAGTCAAAAGTCGCGGCAACGTGATCCAGTGATTTTGAGCGCCTATCAAACGCGTCCCGAGAGCCGACTCCCGACGCGTCTATTCTATATGCAATCTATCAAGACCGAAGCAGGGATTCTTCAAATGACTTACTTCGAAAATTGAGATCCACTCACAAATAGTTACGAGAAGATTTCTAATTGAGCTACTTAAAAATCAGCCCGACGAAGTGTGCGTATTCGTTCCTCACCCCAACAGTGCTTCACTGGGAGGGTAAGCGAGTAGATTTGCCAGCTCTCACGCGTTAATTGGGTACGTACACTAGAACCTCATGCACTGGAGTGTTCGGGTGTGTAACTCTTAGGTGAATGGAGCTCAGTCGGGGCCATCTTCCTGGGTTTCTTCTATCAGCTTAAATGCCCAAACACCATCCATCATATCTCTTACGAACGTATGACGGAAAGATTCACGGAGTTCGGGCAAATTTGCACGAAGGAGCAAAGCAGTCAAGTAGTGACGCCTGAATGAAGTATTCAACACGTGACAGTCTATGTCATTAGTATATGGAACGACGATATAAGCACCAACGAACCCTAAGTACTATCTGAATCATTCTTCGTCATGACCACTTCGCTTGACTATCTTAAACAAACTGGAACTGTTGTTGTCTCCGACTCTGGAGATTTTGAATGTCGGTATAGCCTTGATTCTTTCGGCCTGAAGTATTTTGCTAACCATGACTCGCCATCTCCAGCAATCGACGCGTATAAGCCCCAGGTAAAGAGCGTTCACTTCAAGATCCAAAATCGGCAGGTCTTGATTTCGAGACATTAGGATGCTACCACCAATCCGAGTCTGATTTTGGCCGTTGCCAATAAATCAGAATATGCTCGTCTTGTGAATGCTGCAATCAAGTACGGTAAGGACAAGGGCGGAGACCTTGAGGGTCAACTTGATGCTGCTATGAATCGACTGGTGCGTGGTTTTCTTTGCTCAATATGCGAAGAAGAAAATGGAGCTTATACCCTGCTTATACGTTCGTGGCAAATAGTTAATTGAGTTTGGAAAGGAGATCCTCGCCATCATTCCCGGCCGAGTTTCTACTGAACTCGACGCACGCTTATCTTTCGACAAAGAGGCAACCAAGGCCAAGGTATAACCCTTTTTCACTGCTCGTGTTACATTCTCATCTTTTGGCAGGCCAGGGAATTCATCGCTCTGTACGAGTCCGTTGGCATTAAGAGGGATCGTATTCTCGTCAAAATCGCCTCAACTTGGGAAGGCATACAAGCTGCAAGAGAGCTCGAACGTGATGACGGGATTCACTGCAATCTCACCCTCTGCTTCGGTTTTACCCAAGCCGTCGCGTGCGCCGAGGCAGGAGTCACACTGATTTCACCTTTCGTTGGCCGAGTAAGTCCAAGCAAATTCCCAGAATCTTGAACTTACCTGTTTTGTATCCCCTGGTAGATTCTCGACTGGTACAAGCAAACAACTGGAAAAGATTACGAAGGAGACGATGACCCAGGTGTGAAGTCGGTCAAGAAAACTTTCAACTACTATAAGCAGCACGGTTACAAAACTATTGTCATGGGAGCTTCATTCCGAAACGTAAGTCCATTATAAAATAATGTCAGCGGCCGTGACTGAAGCCTATTTTTCCGCCCCAGGTTGGCGAAATCAAAGCCCTCGCTGGGATAGACTTCCTCACCATTTCTCCTAAATTACTGGAAGAACTTAAATCTTCAAACGACAAAGTTCCCAAGAAGCTCGACGCTGCGGCCGGTAGGTTTCTTCAAGCTCAGCTCTTCCATGTTTCTACCAAAGCATAACAAACTTCCTTTCAGCTGCAAAAGAGACACCCATTCCCAAAGTCAGCTTCATTGACAACGAACCTGAATTCCGATGGGCTCTTTTACAGGATCAGATGGCGTTCGACAAGTTACACGAGGGTATCAAGAAGTTTGCGGATGATCATGAAGCCCTCAAAAAGATCCTCCGAGACAAGCTGTCTGGTTGAGCGGAGTCCCACTCCTTTCTTGTAAAGTTTGCCTCACGTTCGCATTTTCACCATTACTATACTTTGTATAATGTATACTTTATCTCTTGCCGAGCAGTCGGCCATCTCAAAACACTCTGTGTTATATAGTCGTACTCATCTATGTACAAAATGGTTAACATTTGGACGCCGGACAATCCCAAAATTAGATAGATAGATAACATGTTACGATGCGCAAGGATATGAGATCTGATCTCTGGTCAAGAGTGAAGAGAAAACAGGATGACGATCCTACTCTTCACTGTTTCTGCTTTTCCACATTGGCCAGGAATAGTTCCGGTCTTGATCATAACTATGTCCCTGAATCTCCTCAGTCGGAGCAGAGGTTCCCCCGTACCTTCCTCGTATTCCCGATCATCTCCCGGAAGTGAGCGTTTCTTGAAGCTGCTCTCATTGTTTCTGTGTCAGTATCGAGCAATAGCTGTAAAGAGATGAGAGAAGAGGGAAGTTGAAACCACACTAGTAAAAAATCACGGCAACGTGATGTAGTGTGATTGAAAGCTTGTCAAACGCTTTCTGACTCCCGACGCATCAACCGCGCGCAGAGGCCTTAAACGGCGTGAAGAGAGGTCCCGTTCACATATGTAGGAGGAAGATTTCGCACGATTTGTCGAGTGCATATTTGAGTAGCTAAAATAGCTTCTTTCTTCGCTCGGCTGGACACGTGAGAGAGGGCGACCGCAGCGGCAATATACGAGTCTGGGATAAACCGTCATCTTTTCGGTTGGTGAGGGAAGGAAGGAAGTGTAATACATGGCACGGTCAAGGGCCGCAAGAGCGTTGTCGGCTTGTGAAGTCAATTGAGCGGCAAGATTATCGTTAGGTTCAGCTTTTATGAACACTAGATGAATACGGAAAGGGAGAAATTACATGGCGCTGAAAAAAATAATGTCGATAGAAGCGAGATTGATAACATAGCCAAAATTGAGCCCTCGAACGTTCAATACGGAAACCGTGACGACAGAAACTTGAAACTATGAAGATAGTGCCATCGAAATGGCCCAACTGACGGACCAAACCGGTACCCTCCTGTCATGGCGAAAAACGTAAGCAAAAAGGATCGTTCCGGACTCATAACTGCGAGGCACAAGTCCTGGGAGAGTGAGCGAGTAAATCTGAATTAACGTTTCAGAGAACTTCATGCAGTTGAGCGTCCGAGTGTGCAACTCCTAGGTGAACGGAGGTCGTAGTTTACGAGGGAAACGGAGCGGCTCATCCTTCCAGCATACTGGTAAACGCCAACCAATGAATTTGCGACCGTATGAGGGAGAGATTCGCGGAATTCAGGAGACTTGCGCGAAGGAAGTAGCGGGTATCGAGCGCGTGCCATCAGTATGGAACGACGATATAAGAACCAACGGTCGGACCTGGGTTGTCTGGATCATCCTTCGTTATGACCACTTCACTTGACTATCTTAAACAAACTGGAACTGTTATTGTCTCCGACTCCGGAGATTTTGAATGTCAGTTTCAGCTTTGATTCTTCAGCCTTGGGCATTTTGAGTTTGCTAACCTTCACTTTTGTCTCAAGTAATCGATGCGTACAAGCCTCAGGTAAAGAATGTTTACTTTGAAAGCTGTAGATCAGCGAGTTTTGATATTGGGACATTAGGATGCTACCACCAATCCGAGTCTGATTTTGGCCGTTGCCAATAAAGCAGAATATGCTCGTCTTATGGATGCTGCAATCAAGTATGGTAAGGACAAAGGCGGAGACCTTGAGGGTCAAGTTGATGCTGCGATGAATCGACTTGTACGTGCTTTCTTCTACGTTAGATATGCAAGGAAGAAAGTGGAGTTCACACGACATTTATACGTTCCCGCAAACAGTTAATTGAGTTTGGAAAGGAGATACTCGCTATCATCCCCGGTCGAGTTTCCACTGAACTTGACGCACGCTTGTCTTTTGACAAAGAGGCAACTAAGGCCAAGGTACGTTCCTTTTTCACCACTCCTCCTACTTTCTCATCTTTAGGCAGGCCAGGGAATTCATTGCTCTGTATGAGTCCGTTGGCATTAAGAGGGACCGTATCCTCATCAAGATTGCCTCAACTTGGGAAGGCATACAAGCTGCACGAGAGCTTGAACGTGATGAGGGGATTCATTGCAATCTCACCCTCTGCTTTGGATTTACACAAGCCGTTGCATGCGCCGAGGCAGGAGTCACATTAATTTCACCTTTCGTTGGCCGAGTAAGCTAGATTTGTTTAGTGGTATCTTAAACTTATCGGTTTGATCCTTGTTAGATCCTTGACTGGTACAAGAAAACAACTGGAAAAGATTACGAAGGAGACAATGACCCTGGTGTAAAGTCGGTCAAGAAAATTTTCAACTACTACAAGCAGCACGGTTACAAGACTATCGTCATGGGAGCTTCTTTCCGAAATGTAGGTCAATATGAGATCAATTTTACCGGTAGCCGCTGAATTTGTTGGCCGTTCCAGGTGGGCGAAATTAAAGCCCTCGCCGGTATAGACTACATCACCATATCGCCCAAATTGCTTGAGGAACTCAAATCCTCCAGTGCCGAAGTCCCTCAGAAGCTCAACGCTGCGGCTGGTAGGTTTCGAAGTTTATCCTTTCCATATTATTGCGAATAACACCTCTTTTCAGCTGCACAAGACGTATCTATTCCCAAAGCCAGCTTCATTGATAACGAACCTGAATTCCGATGGACACTTTTGCAGGACCAGATGGCGTTCGATAAGTTACACGAGGGTATCAAGAAGTTTGTGGATGATCATGAAGCCCTCAAAAAGATCGTGCGAGACAAGCTGTCTGAATGAATGAAGATGCTTTCTATTCCTGCGTTTTCCATGGACGTATATCATCTGTCAATAGTAGCATATACATCATAGTAAACTAGTGGTTCGGGAGTCCGTATAATATATATCCTATCCTATCCTTTCCATATTCCATAATAGTCATTTTCATCATAGTCATCCGCCGCAGGTTCGCATTTTTACTTCTAGTGCTTTGTATAATATTTTCTTTATCTTTCGTCAAGTAAACGCTAATCTCAAAGCATATATACAGCATAGATAGTCGGGATTTGCACTCACTCACGCGGGATCAGACCCGAAAGATTCAGATACTGATACTTGCTACGATAGTGCGAAAGGGTCCAAAATTATGCCGGAGAGGACATTGATAATAGTATATTTAGGGACATTGACAAAGATAGTAGTAGATAGTAATTGTATATGTAACAATGAGTTGAACGTAAGTCTAAGATTCTCAACCTAGAATGAAAAGAAAATAGTCTAACCCAAATGCCCCGATACGGCGATACCTATTCAACATTAAGTAGCTCCATCAGATTTCCGACAACCCCAGCGTCCTCAACCTCAAAATAACCGCTGCGCGTATTCCACGCCAACTCTGCTGCATTACCTGTCATCAAGTCTCTCAACTTTGTCCCCCACTCTGGTGGGACATCCAGGAGCAGCGCGCCCAGCGTACGAGGAAGAACCAGGTCCGCAGTTGTGTTGGTCCAAAAGGCATCCCGCTTGAAAAAGTGCGTGATATTATCCAAATTATCCGTCTGAATCTCCAGTTGCTCGAGGATGGAGCAGGGAAATAAACCAGATGGGCTAACATCCGAAATGTAAAGCGGCGTAGCAAGGCAATGCAGTGTCGACTGGTCGCAGTCGATGAGGCGGAGGAATCTGACGGGAGGGCAGGAGAAGAAGAACGTGAACATGAGGGGAGGATTCTGATGTTCTTCCTTTTTAAAGAAACAGTGATCCAATTCGTCGAGGTTTTCTGGACAGAAGGAAGTTCCTCGGAGAGTGAGATGAGTGATTTGCCGGAGCGGCAAAGCTTTTATTACGGCGCCCAAAAATAAAGCTCTCGACACATAGTCATTGTCAGGAAACTGGTAAGGCATCTGGCAGAGCTCGAAGGAGACAAGACTGGGAACCTCCAGATGCTCGATGAGGAAGATATAGTATTCGGGAAATGCAAAGCCTATGGAAAGTTCTTTCAGTTGGGGTAAGATTATCTTGCCTTGGGAGCCTAATCCATCTTCAGGATCTGGCGCCACAACCCACAACTTCAAACGCTGTAACGTCTGTTGACTAGAAAGCAACATATTCTTGAGCTCGAAGTAAGTCGGACGGCGATTCAGCGGCAGGTACTCGAGGCTGAGCGAAACCAGATTATGACGCGGGATAAACTGGCTCCAAACGTGGGGAATTCCCGAGAGAGCGACGTGGTGAAGTTCAGGAAACCCCCGGGCGTTCAACTGCGGCGACGGGATAACTCCATCGAGGGCTTGAAGGAGAGAGAAACAAGGAGGTGGTAGGTCGGATTGCTCGAAATGACTCGAAAGGTTTTTGTTTCGAGAACATTCCAAGCGTTCCAATAATGGCATAACTCGCCCCGCAAGCACCCTTAACAAAGCTGCTATTGGATGATAAATTTCGGAAGATATTGTCAAACATTTAATTTTATAAGCGCGTGCTGCAAGAATTCCCCCGAGAACGAGAGAATGTGCAATGTCCCACGGGAACAAGGGCGCGATTTGCGCTTCGGAGCCTTTTTGATTGAGAGCAGCAGGGGAAATGATGTCCATATGAACGTCCAGAGGAAGCTCGCCGCAGAACTTTCGCAACGTAGGGAAAGACTTGAAGAGCATGGTTGGGCTGCAACTGGAAAGGATGGCCATGATCAAATGATACAGTTAGGTCTGCTGAATGTGTGAAAATGACAACGTCAGTCCAGAAGGTAGGACAAGTCAGCACCAACTCTTGCCAGAGTCGGCAGACTTGGGAAAGGTTACGTCGTTCTTTGTCGCAGGTCCAATGATCAAAATCTGACCGATACGCCCGGAGGAGAATCTCGGTTTGGACTTCATGAGGTATAGTAAGGACAAGAGAATCCATGATGAGGAAGTAGCTGGAACCTGAATCGAGATCTGAGCCCACGGAGGCTTGAGAAAGGCATCACGACTTACTGGAGTGTTGATTAAAAGGGAAATAACTGGGTGATCACCTCTAGGCGTGTCGCCCTTATATACACTGGTCGCATTGTTACCAAAAAAGGACAATGATTTGCAGCACGAAAGAATAGAACAATACCATTCCTTGCTGGACATATCGGCCATCATACTTGGTCAAAGACTGGAAGCTAGAAATGCTACAAAATTGTGGTAACGTGAAGGTCGGTGTAGCAGCTTATATATGCAACGAAGGAGCCAGAATAAGCAAGTAGAGGGAATTTAGTTGGACCTTTTGTCTGAGTTTGCCAATGTTGGAAGCCTCGGTATTTTATCTAGCCACCAGGCTGAGTCGACCTGTGACTTCCCAGACCCGGTTCGTACCTTGTACTTGTCGGTGAGTAAAGTCAATCGGTGCCTCATGACCAGAGGGGACTTACAACATGAAGTTCGCCTTCACAGCCCCAGCAAGAGTCACCAGCTCACACTAATACCGAGAGAGGTATTGCCCTCCGACGATGGCACCAAAAGCTCTCTTCTTGTAGTCACCAGGTACTGGCAACAAAACCACTGGTGATGAAGACAGGAGACCATTTACTGACCTCAACTAGACATGAAATATCAATGCTCTAGGCGAACGAAAACCTAGGTATAACAGTCCAAACGTTAGGAATCTGGTCTGGAACAGAGGCAGGTGTGCAAACACACATTCTCTAGTCTCTGCCATCGGCAGTAGCAGCCTCAAGACGGGCTTAGCCCTCATTCTTGGGCCTTCAAGCAGTTGGATAGTGGTGGGGCCATCAAAGGGGGAGGCTTCAAACGTTGTTTCGAGACGGCCTTCTGCTGACAGATAGACGTAATCAGGTCATTTTACGAAAGAAACGGCCAAGAGGCTGAATGCCTGTCTCATATGTTACAGTTGAATGGAAGCCAGGAATGAATTCATTCGTACACTGGTATACATGCCACGAATACCTTGGTTCCGAAGACAGTTTCTTCCTCTCGGCCGAATGATTGGCAAAGGAAAGCTTTCAACGAAACCTGATTTTCCCTCGAGCTCGCCACTGAGATGAAATTGGCATAAGTCATTGGCTGAGAAAATTGGGTAGCCGCAATCCAGCCAAAATTCAGTAGCACTACAGGCTGCAGATTGGATAGGAACAGCCGAAATTTTTGAGGGCTTCAGAAAAAAACCTTCAAACAACTCTCAAGAACCGGATGCTTGTTATACATGTTTTTGAGGAGTTCTTGCAACGCCAGATCGTTGACGATGCAAGTCCGAAGATCCGACCAAGAGCAAGGTTCTTCTGGGCGTCAAAATGAGCGCTGCATGAACCCATCCATCTTCGCGATTTGTCGGCAATTCCGTGCTGTTCAAATCGCCGTTCAAGTCCATTTTTTGAGCATTCCCATAAGATTGAAACTAAGTTTTGTCAAATGATAGTCTTCATCCTGTGAAATAATTGGGTGGCATGGTTGTTGCGGCAGGTGTTCTGGAACATGTCAAATCCTGAGCTCCATTTAAGTATCGTCGTCGCCCAGCACTTGGCGAAGTGAAGGGGCAGGCAGGCAGTGCAAGAAAACTGTGAACCGCACACCATCTCCACTCAGGCACAAGAGGCACAAGGCACATTTGGTGATCTCGAGGTCCCTCTCGGTTCTTCTACGCGACATGTGTGTAACAGGTATGTGCCCAGGGTTCAATAACTGGCTTGAATGCCGTTCGAGATATTATTTAACACCAGTGCACATGATATGTTCGTTGACGACGTTGCATTGTATATGTACCTGCAATCGCGCATATGTAGAAAATTCAAACTTCATTTCAAATCAATCACTAGATGGTCTCTAGAAGCAATGTATGGAAATAATATATGCGCAGCATGTTGATATCACGAAAAAATCTTTACAAATGTATGAACGTCAAACAACCCGCTGGCAATCATCTAGGACCCAACGCATGATGACCTGGAAGGAACTACTTGAGCCTAGAAGAACGAAAATGATTGAACAAAGGCTTCGATAACTAGAGAGATGTGCGACTGACCTTTACAACGAGAACAACGCTGAATGTGTACATCGAATCCAATCTGCCTAGTAAAAAAAAAATATAAAAACAAATGTGAGCCGACCAATGGACTGGAGCCAGTCCCGGACGTGCGAGCCCTCAACGAACGGTAATCCTTGCGGCCGCCACCACCCAGCCCACATCGGTCCCTCAATTGGAGGAGAACATCGAAATGAACAGGCTGAGTATGTGGAATCTGCGCGGACTACCGTTGGTCCTGGCACCCAACGACGTCAAGAAGCTAGGCACAGTGAGGAAGAGGAGTAGATGAACGTGGAAGAAAAGGGAAGGGAGGAAGATAAAGACGGTAACTCCAAAAACCTAGAGTATTTATACCTTTCCAGGGCGCTTTCTACGTAAGGTCCCGATGAGGGTCAGCAACCGGTGGAGAATCGAGTCTAGACCCGTGCGATGAGATATGAGGACAAGTATCATCAGGATGATACGAGATTGCGGATTGCTCGGCACCAATCCATCATCAATACAATTATTGACAGAAATTTTGGAATGGGCCTCCTTCATACGACCTTCTTACAAATGGAAAAGGAACGGAAAAGAACTTTGGATGTTACGGTATGATGTGCATAGGTGGCAGTGGACGACGGTGATAGTGACACTCAATCCAAAAAAAATCCAAAGACCCGGATTGGACGCCACCCAGATGCGGAAAAAAGCATGCACACGCGTCATCAATTCCTGTATTAGGTTTGCAGAAGCAAACATACGCGCGCGGCGTCTGATTCGCAGATTAGTTTAGCCACTGCACGTCACCGTTGGGACAGAGGCGTTAGCTAACTGAATACATGGATAAAGAAAGACAGAGACGAGTTTGAGTATATAGCAATAGGAGGTCCGTCAAAGCTGGAGGCGAAAAACGGAAACTCGCGGAAGCTTGAGCTTGCAATTACGAAACAAGATTAGCTCGGTTCTTTCAATGGACGCAAAAATCAAATGACAGTCGGTATTCTTGCATCGCTATTTCGAAGACTGGAAGAAGCCTAGTGAGCCAATTAGAGTACTAGTGCAAAGAGCATGTTCCGAAATCACAGAAGTCAGCTGGAAACAAGAGAATAAAATGGCGCTGCAAAACCCCGCGCCGGATCTACTAGGGATACTTTCCTGCATTTCGCTACTTTTAAGATTGGAGCCTGCGACAGGTAGCCTACTCGAAGCGTTCATTGGTGCCTGCATTTATGAAAAAGGAGTCGCTTTACTAAAAAAGTGTGAGAGTAACGAGAAGGAATATTCATTACACGGCATGGTCCAGATGAAAACCGAGGAAGCAGTGGGAATGTTGCGCTCCGAGATATCACCTTCAACAATTGGAGATACGCGAGGAAGTTGCTACGATTGGCTTTGCTCTCATTTCGACACACCCAACCGAATCATACCGGAGAAGTTCTACGTAACATAAACGCTGGCGGAATGGTCAATTCACGGATAGAAGCTTTTCTGATCGTGATGTTTTTCTTACTGCATTTGAAAAGTTGAAGTGATCAACTCACAGGCTTAATAGATGGATCTTGACGCTGCAAAGTATATCCTGCCGAATCATTCGTCATTAGCCACAAAACAGAAGAACAGTGTTCGCATAACCAATGTTAATCTGACACGCTTGAACTCTATTCGCTCTATTTTTCTTATTCGGCATTCCCGTGTACGGTACTCGTTGCTTTCTTCCGCCGAATAAGCCTCTCCTTCGAAGGCCGAAAGCTTTCCGGAAGGGTGGTATCTGTCCAAGAACCGCCGGAGATCAGCGTCGCAAGACTCTTTGCGCATGATATGATTCGGGCCATCCCTGAGAACCAAAGTTAGAAAAGGAAAGGTCAAGTGATGAAATGAGTGCGCAAGATAGCAAGGTTTTTGACTGTAGCTCATGAGCTCAGGTCAGTCCGATAAGGTAAAGAAAGAGAATGAGAAAATGGATAAGGAGTACCGCACGTACCGTGTCCGCAATGGCCGGCAATAATATATGCCCCAGGTTTTCCTTCGACGTTACCGACAAATGGGATATCTGTATGGACAAGGATAAAGAAGATGAAATGCATTTACTGGTATGGACTGACTGTCACGAGTATAGCCCATAATACCTGACAGTGACGTAGTCAGTGACTTCATGATTAGCAGACTCGCACAGCATTCCCATGGGAAGGAAGGAAGGAAGGAGGGAAGTATATTACACGGCACAGTCCAAAATCTGAACAATTGACTGGATTAAATTCGCCACCTACCAGTCCAATCGTATAGGAAGCCCTCGCCAACGCATTCCCGTCCTTTGTGCTGATTGCTTCCTGTCCAATCTTGAAAATAATTTTCCATCGCACGTTTTAGATATTCGGTGATAGCCTGCTGTTTTCCGCCATCTTCCACGCGCCCCGAGTCATTGGTACATCCATAGATAGCACTTGGGGCACTTTCTTTGCCTCCACCGAGAATAATAACACCGTCTTTTGGCCGTTGAATAAGATAATCATAATTGCCCTATGAAGGGAATAAGGATCGTCCATAATTTTTCAAGGCCGAACTTAATCAGACACTACCTTGCCCCATGAATAAGTGCACGTCTTTTCCATCATTCCGTTGCCCGAGTACGACTTTGTCGGAACTATAGCAGCGCATTGCCCTTGTCCTGGAACAATCTGGCCAAGGAACTCAGGTAAGAGGGTAGCCGTATAGGCGTTCGTAGCAAATACCACTTGACGAGCAGTGACCCTTCCTCGAGGAGTTGTCAAAATCCACTTGGAGCCTTCCTCAGAGGCAGAAGCGGTCACGGAGGTGACAGGTGTATGAGTCTGCAGATTTAGTCCGTATTTGGAGATACAGATTTGGAGTAGGTGAGATACGAGCTTGTACGGGAATAGAGAAGCTGCGGGAAAAGAAGCAGTGATCACTGCCTCTCGCATTCGAGTTAACTAGGTAGAAGTAGAATAAGCGAAGTCGAGGGTTAGACCATGGACACACGCAAGCCCTACATTGACTTTGAACGAGACTTACCTGCTTCGCTTTCTCACTATCCATAATCAACTCTACGATACCATCTAAAGGTCCTCCGTCGGCTTTGAATTCTTCGTAAGACTTGAGTCTGTTTGTTGCAGCCTCTTGATCAAGACAGGTATCAAAGCTCTCTCCGAGCCAAAAGTCACAGTCGATTTCTTCTTCCTTGATCAGATGCTCCATGAGATGAAGATTTTCCTGAGTCAAGATCCATACTTAAAGATTCTCGATATATTAACGAAATAATAGCGTACCATGTCATGGGCAATGATTTTCAGGGCCTGCTCCTTTCCAAATATCTTTTTGTACTCGGAGTATCCTGTAAGATTCGTACGTCATATATCCAGGCTTCAGGCCTTACGGGTATTACCCTGAAATACAAACGGCCTACAATGGCCTCCGTTTCTTCCTGTAGCTCCTTCGCATGCCCCTCTGGCTTCCAGCATCAGCACGGATTGCGGTGGAAGGGTACTGGAGTTTTTGCCTCTGGAAAACAGGTAGTAAGCTGTAGCAGCCCCAGAAAGGCCAGATCCGATTATTGCCACATCGATTGTAGCGGTCTCTGGAGGTAAATCGGTTGTCCGATGACTAAGAAGGGGTGAAGAACGTGTATTTTGCAACCAAAAGGATAAGCAAGGATTCTCAGTTGGAAACCCTGGAGTCGGGTACGTGTCTGCTTCGTAGTACATCGTGGTTGGAGAAAAAGCCAAGAGCCAAAAATAACGTGCACCGAATATTGTAAGAGGCTATTTGTAGGCGCCCAGGAACGGCCCAGGCGTCTAAATGCCAAAGCGTACCTTTTTGAAACCTTGGCAGATTCCAGAGCGATACTACAGTTGTGCTACAGCTGTCTTTGACTTGACAAATGATGTGTACAGAGGAGCTTGGAAGGAGATAGCCCTCAGGCACCATTGACTCAGCTACAGTGCGTATACTTGTAATTGCGAATTTATTCGAAGAGTGCTGGCGATAAATCTCCTTAATCATTCATAGATTTTGGAGCCATATGTTCAAATCCGAGTATGTATGTAGCAGCCCGTAGCTCAATTCAAGTCCGGGAGAGGTAGTTACAGGCTTTATTAAAGATTCAACAGCGGAGAATTATTGCTGTTCTATGTACCCCAAACAATGGTATAGAGTAGTTCTTTGCGCGTCGTTCAAGTTGTTAGTTCAGAGCAAACGTCGGAGAGGTTGTTGTGCCTTTGGGCTAATAGTAACCGTCTATGTACATGACCAGATTTCACATGCTTTTGCATCTGTCCTTGCAACGAATGAGAGGACTTGAACGAGAGATCAATGATCGAGAGAATTTTGAAGCGGTTGATGTACCTTGATTCTCGCATTGTATGTAGGCTTAAGACGGAATGAGACAGTAGTGACATTTGTAGGTGCAATTCACTTTGATATATCCATGTCAAGAACTCAACCATCTGTCAACAACCATCCGTAGAGTAGTGCTGGTTTCCAGTGCAAACGTTCCCACTAATTACATACAGGATCAGCCGTCTATAGCTACACATGTACTCTATAGAATGAAGAAATGGAAAGAAAAGGAATAAGGAGTGTGTCGAACTATGGTAAAGCATTGAGCAACGATACTGATGATTGGTAGTAGTACAAATGCAAATGGAGATAAATGCTTGGAGACAACGTGTGATTGTGGTGTGCAGAACGGGGTACGGCAGTTAGTAATGGAGATAATGATACCGATGAGTACGGGCACTTCTGTTGTAAACGAGGAGAATTCAGAAAGTAGCATAAAGCGATGCGGAAAAAAAAAAGAAAAGAAAAAGAGTGAAAGGAATAAGTTAACTATGATGAATAAGGAATGGACACACGAATAAAATGTAATAGAGTACTCGGGCGAAAATCAAGTTACATGATGACAGTGGGAATGGACCAGAGGGCGGAATCGCTTGATGAACAGCAAGGTTGTAGAAGGCGGCGGACTTATCATTTCAGTTCCCGCAAACTCTGTATAACTTCCTGCATATCCGTCCGATTCCATGCTCCGGTCCAGGTATGCAATGCATCCCTCTTTGCGCGAGGCGGTAACAGAAGTGAACTTCGAATGGGTGAATCTGTAAGATCGTTTGTTAAGACGGATGAGGAGTCGGGACTGAAAGGGCGCATGAGATTGAGAGCAGGAAGGGTAGTCAACGGATGCGAGGGCTCTGACAAGAGATTTTGGAGCTCCATGCGGGGAGTGAGATCTGTCTGAGAGACAGAGTTCTCTCCGCTGGGGGGGAGCATAGAGACGGGGCGGTCGGAGAATACAATCGGAGATAAAGGTGAGAGCGGATCGCACAAACTAGTGGACGAGAGTGGTGTCTCTGGAGCTCCACTACCGTCTGGCGTTGTGATGGGTGTGAATAGCTCTGAATGAGTACCGTCGTCTTCGTACAGTTCGTCCTCCACTCCATGTATACCATCTTCCGAACCTCCCTCGCTGCTCTCCAAACTATCTAGCTGTGGGTAAACTCTTGTCAAGGGTCGAGGGGGTTGAGGTCTGGGGCCCATGAGCAGCCTCGGTTTGGGAGGGGGTACGGGTGAAGGGGGTCGTTCGGAGAAAATCATCGGAGATACCGGAGTACTCATCCCATTTCTCGAGGATGGATCGAATTCGTTGTCCACCCAGCACACTTCCTCCTCGAAATCAGAACAGTGGTCATCGTGCTCTTGAGTATGTACGTTTGGCGAAGATCTCGGGAGGCGTATCAAAGAGCCTAAACTGGACAGAGACCGCGCAATGCTTCTTCGGCGGTGAGATCTGCGAGTGGAGCTCAACGAAGCAGAATCATAAGACTGCCGTCGAGTTCGTCTAATGAATGAATTATCGTCACCGCCATGTCGGGTGCTTGTGGATAACAGCATATTCAAAGGTACAGCATCGCCCAATGTCCGCTCGAGCTTTTCACGATGATCGGCAGGGACGGGAGAGTCAGATGAGTTCAGGTAGGCAGATAATGATGGGGACGTGGAATTAGCGTTGGAGTTAATAGCGTTGGAGTCAAATTCGATTGTGGTGGAAGGGCGCGGGGAGGCAGCAATGGTAGAAAGAGGTCGAATTTTATCGTCCGTCGATGCTGGAACGGTATGGGATCTTGTGCGTTTCAAAGCAACAAATCTGAGAGGGTTTCCATGAGTAGAAGTCTGTATTCTGGGCTGCAAACCAGCGTCAGATGTAGATTTCTTGCGACTACCCCACTTGATCTTGAACATTTTAGTAGAAGGTGCGGAAGCCAAAGTCTGTCTCCGAGGACGTGATCCTGCTCCTCCTCGACCGCTGACTCGGAAGAGCGAAAGGGGTGAAGATCCGTCACTGACCAAGGACTGAGAAGTAGTGGAAGAGCTGAGGCTACTATGCTGGCGCGAGCCGCCGGAATCACGGGAGATGGAAGATGACAGATTGGTTACAGGAAGAAGCGGATTTAAACGGATTCGGCCAAGTCCTCCCCTTCCCACGTAGCGCGTAACTGTACTCCCATCAGATGAAGAAGTAGTTGTCCGAATAGCACTGGGATCCCGCTCTGACTGATGGAGATGAAAGATGGGCTGTTTATGAGTCCGGCGAGGGCGTGACCCAACTCCCCCTCTACCAACAATTCGAGCTTTCGGTACGTCAGTCGGACTACGCTCGAAGGTGATGCGCTGAGGTAGCTTATTTAGTTTATCTAGGACACTTTGAGCTCAAACATATCGTGCACAGGAATACACGTCGTACCGAGATGCGACAATTGGGTTTCATCCTCCTCGTCTTTCCCCAACCGGGTATGTACCGTTTCCCGATGTGGATCGCCTAAATCATGTCAATAGTGTAGATTCGCCACAAGCGTATGGGACGTACCAAGAACTTGCAACTCTATTGCAACCGGTGTTACATCACTTTTTCCTGACAAATGCTCTTGATGTGGCCGAATGGCTGTGATAGAATTGGACCGGGTAAGATTGGAAGGCCCAGCGACCTCGGAAGAGGCTCTCATAATGACTGAAGATTTCGCTTTCTTCAAGGAGAAGGGGCGGAGGTAATACGAGTGGTTGGATGAATTGGAGTGTAAATTGGAGATAGAAGTGGAAGAGCTTTGAAGGGAAGTAGAAACGGTTATCGTTCGTTGAGAAAGATTAGAAAAGAGGGAAGAGGTTCTTCCTGTAACGATGGAATATAGGGAAGTTCGGCGCCCTCTCTGATTCAAGGACGGCGCTGGCAAATCTTGTTCTTCAGTGGGAAAGCGAGCGATGCTGCCAATAGTCGTGGAGGTAGGCCAAGGCTCGAGGGCAACCTCAGAAGATGGGATCATCTTTTGTTACAGAAGGTCCTCGTATCGCTCGCTCCCACCGAGCCTCTGGGTAAAAAGGTTATCCTTAAGGTAAGGGCTTGACCATTACCTTTTAATCGGGTGAGTTCTTTACTTCTTGATCAACTCAACAATCGCTCGGTTGATGGAAAACACGGCAGGCTTTGGTAATCTATCCCATAGATAGCAAGTTACCGTCGACGGCCCGACCGTACCCGACGCTTGAGTCTGATCTCTGACTTGTTTCAACGTTGCAGGGTGGATGCTGGAGGCCAGTAGCCATGCAGGGCATCCGCAAGGCATCGCAACACCAGGTACAACGAGGCCCTGAAAAGAGGTGATCGCGTCGGTCGAGCGCAGTTGGTGCCCGACCTGCAACATTCATCATGATTCTAAATCCTCATGAAACCTTCTCTTCCCCTGTAGTGATACTCTATCGTGCACCACGACGGAAAAGCCTCTGCTCCAGACTCTTGAAAGAATAAATAATCTACTATTGTCATGTCCACGGCCCACAGATGTCTGTGGGGTGATGGCTTGGTCCATGCCTCATTAGAGTGACATCTATGCGGCACTGCTTATAACCATTGAATATCGGCGGATGCTTCAAGCTCACTGAACTGTCATCTTGTAATTTTGCAGCAATGGCACCACACGTTCTCGCGCAATCTGCGTCGGTTTTTTTTCGAATATCAAAATCGCTGCCGCGGTCAGAAGAGACCATGGTGCATTACCGACGACTCGAAAACTTTCGGAAGCCTTGGCTTCGGCTCATACTGCAGAGCCCACCATTCGTGTCAGTGCTCTTGACTCTTGACATTGCATTGGAGCTACTGTAGACATAGCCCGTAGGTGCTCGTTTCAATTTACAAGTCTGACAGAACGTCAAGTCCTTGCGGCTAGCGTTATGAACTTAATGTTTTGACATCGATAGCATGACCTATGTAATATAATTTGATACAATTCTCGGCAAGCAAGCGCGCATTCCCCTTTGATGAGTTCTAAACAGAGTGTTACACTCACGTAGGATACTGGAAATGGAATACCACACAGATAATCATCCAACTTTGATATGATGTGATGCGTAACGCGCCTTCAACTCCGACTGGGATGATTCATAGCACCGCAACGTACCAATAATCGTGCTTCTCGGTCTTGTTTTAGTTTTCTAAAGGAGATTCGAACGGAGAGAGCAAGCATTGCTCTAACATTGAAGAAAATGTTCACTCGGGCCCTCGAGACGTGAAGCGTGAAGGACCCAGCCCGTAACATGGGCAAGAAAGCATTACTTTTGCTTTAGTCTCTTGTCCGCAAGTTTCCAGGTATCTAAAGATGATTTTATCTCCCGCCAATAAGCAATACAATGAAGCACAAAAGACAGAGCGTACACGATGGATCCCGAGTCAGTATAGAGTGATCGACTAGCATTCTCCGCGTGCGACCCAGTCCTGGAGGCGCAAATATTACAGCTAATAAGTAAGTGAAGAAGGTATCAGACTGAAACATTTCGCTTCTCCTGAACAAATACCCGGTATCGGTTTTGAATCAAGATACTTTCGCTCAACTAGGTTCTGATAATTTCCCGATCAGATGTCAATAGCCGATTTGTTACTCGTTCTTTGGTTTCTTTACTTTTCCCTAATATGAAGAAAATTCTCAAATGGTCGGCTACTTATCTTCGTATCAGTGCAGTATCGTCCGGTCATGCCTTCTGACCATACCTCTTGCTTGTACAGTCGAAGAAGGGACTTGAAAAATCCCTGTTCAGCTCCTGCAAACACGTAATACTGGAAATAAAATTGAGCGACGTCCCCACTGCAGTTACTGGCATTGAATTTGAGCTTGAAGCGCCTCAGGATTTTAAACGCTCGAGTTTGCCAGCCTTCAGTGTCAACTGAAGTGACTTCAAATCTCCGCGTGTCAAGCAGAGCATCTGAGCTAGTAGACTACAACCGAGGATACTGCTTCTGTAAGTCAAAGAAAGTATAGGGAACTTCTTTCATTCATAAGCTTGAAGAATCAAAGGAGCGACTCAGAAAGCATACAAAAGAGTGTTCGCGCACCTACAGTATGAAGCCGTCGCTCAGTAGGCTTGAGGTCAAAATCATCGAAGTGGGAAGCCAAAAAATATGAGGAAAAAAGAAACCTGAATCTGGCCTTCGGTTTTTCATTCAAGCAAAACTAAAGCCTCCAGATTCTTCAAACCCATGGTCCTAGATTGGCTGAAGGCTTTCATGCTAAATGAATGAGAACTGAGTCTGGTATGAGTATTCTTGAGGTGTTTGCTTGATGACAGTCTCAGACTGGTAACCTTCCCATTGAACCATCAGTATCCATTGAGCTTAAGCCACTGAAATTTAGCTTACTACTTAGTGATATTGTGGGTTAGGTGCACAGTGGTGCCTGTAGAGCAGGTCTTTCATGCTCTACAGTAGGTATTCTAGAAGTATCTACAAGGTACATCAGGAAAAATGGCCTATTGCCCCGAGAGCCAGGGCCAGCCTAGGGACACCCCAATCCTAGAAAACCTCAGGGATCCTGTGACACCTGAGTGCAGCCTGAACTGACCTCAGTGGCCCCAGAGATCCCAGGTTGCTTCAGGGTTTTTCAGGATACCTGAGCTACTTAGGATTGGGGGGTGTCCCTAGGCTGGCCCTGGCTCTCTGGGAAAAAGGTACTTTTCCTGATGCTAAGTACTAGTTCCACAGTGTTCCATGCATTACTAGAACTGCAGTAACTGTCTGAGTAATCTATGATTACTAAGCCTCATACTGGAGTTGCTACAGTCAAGGACAAGCAAAGTCGACAAATTCTATTAGTAGAGGAAGAACTGAAATTCCTTGACCCAAAATAATATCAGAATCAGACTCAGAATATGGAGAAACATCAAAAAAAGCACTTCTAAAGTTCTTCCCATGACATTTTTGGAACGGCCAAATTTTTCACACTGCTTTTGTACACCCTCTCTGAATGCCATGGCATGAGTTCCAGTTGATAGCTACTCCATAAAGCTGGGAGATTACTAAATGCCTGTTACTCATTTTTAATGTGTGGAAAGCTGCACAAAGTGCTGCCTCATATAGATTGTAGAACCCAAGGCTCAACATCCAATGTCCAACTTTTGAGTGGGCAAAATATGTAGGTAAAGCCAATTTAGTTTAAGATTTCTGCCTCAACTTGGAGCTAATAATTCAGGTGACCTTTCCATTGACAAGATTGCAAACTTCCAAGGCAGGAATACAGATTGGTCCAAATGTACAAATGTTGCAACACCGAATATCTCAATAGTCACGCAGAGCCAAGAGTTGCAAGGTTGAAATAAAAGTGAAGGGGACAGGAAAAAAAATTGATGAAATCAAGAAATCAAAAACTGATAAGTGTTATAGACCATCTGGAGATTATTTGGTTACAAAACAGGACTGTTATGGAATAAGTGCCCATGAAAAACTGACCATAATGGCAAGTTTCCTCCATTTCATTCTGGAATTGTCAACCACAGACAATGGTATTATAATTATCTACTTGCTATAGCAAGTCCCTTTATTATTACTCCACTTGCAATAGCAAGTTCCCATTATAAAAGTTGAACTTGGAATTAAAATTAAGCAATGTTCATACTGCCCTCATTAGGGCTAGCCCTTGTTGGAATATCCAAGGCAAAAACCCTGAGCCTTGTCCAACAACATTCATTGTAGAACCTACTGTATGGTACATACACATACAAGATCCTATATCATACATAGGTTGGTATTGTACACTTTCAGACCGGTAGCTCAGTGGTTAGAGCACCAGTACGAGAAATCTGGAGGTCCCAGGCTCAATCCCTGGCCAGTTCATTCTACTTCCTGGGTCACAAGATCATATGGTGACTTCTAATAGCCCTAACATAAGGGAGTGGGTCTGAACACTGCCAAACAGGGTGAACTCAGGGTTAGGGTTTAGGGTTGGGCTTGCACGATGCGCACCAGGTTAGGAGGTTAGGGTTAGGGCAGCCGGAGGCTGCTTGCGCAAAGTGCGAAAGGTTAGGGGTTAGGAGGGTTAGGGTTTAGGGTTAAGTATATGTATTTGTAATCAATATGTGTCTGTATATAATTGTGCAAACTGCAATTACATTAATGCCTATTTGGAGTAGTGGTTAATGGCATCAATTGTGTGGGTAACTTATTCCCATTGCTAAGTGTTTTTGGCTGGACCTGCAGTGTAGTATTTCATTTTAATCATTGTGTAATTAGAAGCAATTGATGATACCAAGTCAAAACAATAACTTGACTTACTATAGCAAGTAAATAATTATAACATCTTTGTCCCTAGCTCTTTCAATTGCTGCCTTTCAGTGATGGGCATGCTTATCTGTGTTATATCTAAATAATCAAATAACTCCCCAATAACTGGTAGAGTATTCTAAGTTGCTCTCAATCCTATTTGATCCAGCCTTCCAAGTGGTTCCTTTAAGAGCTGATAATGATACTTGAAATGTAGTTCTCCCTAGTACACAAATATGATCCCTGGTTTGGCTTATATGAAAGGTTTCAATCATCAAAGTGTGATCTATGTTGACCAAAATGACAACTGCAATAGGATACCATGCCTAACAATTTATTTCATGAGATTCTGTAGAGTAGCTGGGGAAAAAAGTCAAGCCTACAGAAGCCACCATGAATCTTGGATTCATAAATTAACAGATGAAATAAAAGTTTGTAGGTCCATCAGTAATCAGCAGGTCAGACACAGCCTCAAGAGCCTGTAATACACAAAATATGGCACCGGATTCAACCAATAGAAGCAAGACACTTTGAACCCTTGTTTGCTGGTGAACTGATGCTTCTATCATGATGTGCTTCCTGTACTCAATGAGTGAGGAAAATTACATAACTAGGGACATGAGTTTGAGGGAACTTGCCATGCCTTCCATGCAATCAAGCCAGTTGCAAACATGTAAACCATCATTGAAACAAAAGGTGATATCCAGTCTAAAATTGTCCTAGAATCAGATGTTTCCACCTTGACATCAACATCGTCCAAGACACATTCAGGATTCAGCAATTTGAATTCCTATGTAGTATCATGGAAAAGCTTGAGTGCACTTTTCATACATGAATTCTGTATCATTTCAAAAGGAAGTTCAATCATGTGTGATTGGCCAAAGAATCCGACATCAGTTTTTATTTTTTCTCCACTTTTTGGAATTTTTTAGATTTTTTATTGACCAAAATTTCTAAATCAATGAACTTCCGTTTGAAATGATGCAGTAGTCTGACCACACACCCAGATTGACAATCATGAGAAGCACAAATGCAGCCTGCCAGAACCTCTCCTGCTGAAATAATATCCATGCTCTCCAAACTACAATGAAATCACCCAAAAGCACCTGGTTAACAGAATCAAATCATTGAACGACAGATCTACACAACAGACTCACGGAACTTGACAAAGACCAAGGTCCCATGATCTGAATGGACAAAAACTTTGTGTTTGCTATCTTGCTTGCAGGTTTCAGAATTCCCTTGACCTTGGGTTTGATTTGTACAAGCAAAACCTGGGCTTGGATAGGAATAAATGTTCCTTCACTGAGGGAACTCCAAGCAGAGGTGATAAATATGATGATTAGCCAAGAGAGAAGAGCAATTCTTGAACGGATCCAGCTTTAGTCCTTTTGAGTGGAAAAGATGTGAGCCGAAAATTTCAGTAACAATAAGCTGCTTTTCATACATGAGGATGTGACTGGCAATGAGTATCCCTAGAAGAGATGCTTCTAAAAATAATCCATTATTGACTAGTCTCCTACTGAATGAGGATCATGATTAATACATACCAAAACCGGTCATGGCTACTATTATCCAAGATATGATGTTGTAGTAGACCACACTGGCATACGAGGCAATAATTTGGTGCTGTTTCGGAGTGATGACTCTAGTGAAAGATGGGTTGTGTGATCCCACCAGTGTGGGGCTCATTTATACGACAATCCTCGTAGCCGATCACACGGTCTCTACTGCTGAATTTAGGTGGGTCATTTACAGCTATTCACGAATTTGTAGCATAGATTTGAAAAACGCTCCTTACTGATCGTGTTTACATCCAAACAAATGGCTCCACTTTTGCTCCACTGTTCGGCTAAACATTGAAATCACAATCTTACACTCGTTCAAGACCCTCTGTGGGAAACTATCAATATATACGTCCAGCTAAAAAGGAGGCTATCTTTACACATCCTTTGGCCTCAAGTCAGTCAACTACGGCTAGACAATTACATGTTTTCCAGGCCACCATTAGCAGGCTTAAGAGTCGAGTTTTGAGCACAGGGGAAATTGTGGCCGGAGCAATGTCCGAGGTGCTCATGTACTCCATAGCCCACAATACCTCCCGAGCACGTAACATATTCGTCTCCGTGAATGTTACAGCAAGAAAACAGCAGAGTATCTTGTTTGAAAGCAATCTCTTCACTTTGGGCCAAAGGGAAGTACCAGACGTTTGTTAGATATTGAGCTGGGGAATGTTCATGGGCAACGATAGTAGAGAAATTTGATGGAAGCACAGCAGAGCGAAGGGGAAAGAATAGGACTTTTAGCCGAGCAGCGGAACAAAAGTGGAGCAATTTGTTTGGATGTAAACACGATCAGTAAGGCGCGTTTTTTCAAGTCTATGCTACAAATTCGTGAATAGCTGTATGTTACAATCATAAAAGCCCTTGATGCTATACATGGTATCCACTGCTGAAATAACCTGCCGAGCTCCAAGAGCCAATATCGTGAATTTGAGCATGCACTATTAATACTTATTTTTTAATGAAGTTCAATTTCAGGCAGGCATTGCTGTGTAGTAACCTACAGTTGGCGTAGAGCTCAAGGAGATGCAGTCCGTCGAGACTGATCTCTTCATTCAGCAGCAAGCTCCACAATATATAAACGGCATAAGATGGACCCCGGGAGGGTGCGTAGAGTGATACCGGGGCATGTGATATCAAATCGGCTTTATGCCCAATCATGCGGGGCAGTCCCGCCATCCAAGGTGCTGTCATATGTATGGGCATAACTGGGGGGTGTGGCCGCGAGCGGCGAGGGCCTAACCAGGAGAGTTGACACCAGTTCAATACCCAAACATATTGACATATGTAAATACTAAGTGACTAAATTCCAGTACTGGGTACAAAGGCTGGTACGAGCAATTTTAGTTCTTCCCTGCCCCCTATCACCATTGTCATCCCCTTCCCGATCCTTCAAATGAACAACCTTACTTTTCTATGACTAACCAGACTAATCTTATTTTATCTTTTCTTTACTTCTTTCTCGAGACTTACTGCAATTTCGAGCCGTTTCGTTATTGTGCACAGTAACTAAAATTTAAGGGAATAAACATTTACCAAGGACTGTACTCCTTTCCAAGAACCTTGAGTGCAACAAGCCAGAACTCCCAGCTTTGATTTTTGTCGCGAAAATATGCCTTTATCCACCGTAGTCAGTTTCTACTGACCTTCATGAGCCAGAATTTACATCGCTCCCTTGGAGTGACAATCATTTGGAACACCGCCTGGCTCCCAAGCAAATGAATATCATGGAAATACATGAATAGCTACATAGATTTGAGGTCAGTCTATATCAACTCTCCATATGGGCGGATTTGTTCAATATGAAAATCACTAATAGATAAGCATACACAGCTACTCTACACACAAGCCAACTTTTACAGTACTCAGTGTAGGGTATATGTAAAGGCATTAGTAATTATAAAGTGTCTAAATCTGCAAGTAGCAAGTGGAACATGCAATTAATGGACTTGGAATGTAAGAGATATAGATTAATATGACTGTGAATGTGACTAGCGAGTGGACAGCAAAGGTGGACACTGGGTTGAAGGAATGTATGAACTGGAGTAAACCAGTGCCAACAGCCTCGCTACACTTATTCAGTATTGACACCATCAGGTGCTCTGCATGCAAATGGGATGTGAGTAATACTGATTGACATCGAGTTTTTCACCTGCTTACCTTGGAAAAGAGTGTGAAGTAGCCAATGGTCGGTGTCACAGAAGGATTGGGTATATTAAAACGCATGAGAAGAAAATTATCAACAAGGTTCTGCCGACTCGCTGAATCGGTTTCGATTCGCCTACAAATGAACATGAAATCAATACCCAGTGAATACCACAATTATCATAACATACGCGTAAGACGTTGCGGTCCCCGTGTTATTCGCAACTTGACTAAATGTCGGATGCCTCGGTTTCAGCGAGTGATAATAAATTTCAGCAAGAGTGTAGTCTTACCCAATACCGTTCAAAATGATGTAAGCCAATTTTTTATCGTCTAGCCATTGAACGACAAAACTAAGATCCGTGTAGAGCTTTCCATTCACATTGGAGAAAAGTCCAAAATCCCCCCCAACACCAGGAACAACGTGGCCCACTAATGCTCCTGTCTTTGCATCCGTCACGTTGCCTCTGGGAAATGTCAAAATGAGTAAAAGGTCATTGCTCAGTAACTTTGCAATTTTCACCCAAGAAATCCATGAGAGACCCGGCGCCCAAATGGTCCAGGAATATCAGGTTCAGCTTCGAGATTAGCGACAACTTCATAGACTTGGGTGAAATTTGGGGTGGCAATTTCAGTGACGTTGGGGGAGGGGCGATGAGTTGAGGATCTTGGCTGCGGCAGAACTAGGGCTCGGGTGAAAGTTGGGTTACCGATTTGGTCATTGGGGTGGGGAGATGAGGATCCTGGCCACGAGAGTAGCAGGGCAATGCCCAATGCTGAAGTGAGAGCTTTGGATAAAGCAACTAAGGTGAACATAATGAGGATCAAATATGGATGTTCTTGAGAATGAGGACAAGACAGCGGGCTTTTAAGGTTTTCCATACTGAATATCTAGCGAGAAGGCATTTGATCCATGCACGTTAAGCTACGGCACAGGTAACCTGTGCCCCTGCCTGTGCCCGGGACTTACTGTCAGCGGGTACCTGTTTGGCAGTCATTTTTAGTGCGGCGCAGGTTATAGCATCAGCTCTGAAAAAGGTTAGTATCTCAGAGCCGACTCGAAACTGACCAGTAAATGTAGTAGTTGTGAAGAGAAATGAAAACTTGATCTCAGCGAATTCACCCGGAATATATATTTAATTTGGCTTGTGAAATGTATCGAGAGTTCATTCCAATTTCATATTAGATTACACAAGCAAATTAAGTTCCGCTCCTGAAAGGTACCAAATTCTTTGCTCTTTTTCCTTTGTGAAAAGTAAATAATTTCGCAGGTGATATACTATAGGGTAAGTACCGGGCAAGAAATAGGGTGATACCCAGATTGATTCCCATATTGATTATAAAAGGACCAGATATATTGATGTCTTAATACATTTTACGAGTCAAACTAAATTATATATCGAGTCAAATTAAATCATAAACTTTAACTTTGAAATTTGGTGCAAAACAACTTTCTTTTCTCATCATAATTTTCCATAATAGGTTTGAGCAAGATAACCAGTGTGGACCTGATTGCAGACAGTTCACGGGACGCCCCGTCACCATTTTGGCTGGACATCTTAGTTTAGTTGACATAGTGACAAAAATTTAGTCAAGGCAAACGTGTCGGTCATGGCCGAAGTCAAAAAAGCTGACCAGTACCTGAGGTACAGGAACCCGATCCGCTAGAGTGACAGTAGGTTAATCAGATTTTTGCATACAATCTGCACATCGCATGTCTACTTTTACGCCGTGACTTACTTTGGTGGTACAGAAAGCGCTCTTTCTCTCTATTCCATTTTTTTGTGCTCGGCTCGCTTCCCTTTCACAGTATGGTCACTGAGATAAATTTACCATCGCCACGACTGAAGCACCGCCACTTATGCTCACCATTGGAGCGCCGCGCAGCTCAAAGCTATTATTCCTACCGCATCTGGCTTTGCGGCAATCACCATCGATACGTCGTACCCACCGTATGTTTCATTATTCCATACTATATCCTCTTGGGAGTCATCGCGGTTGCTACATGGAAGCAGAGATATACACGTTCTGCGAGAAATGCAGTCAACTTTGGACTTCATATGACGGATGCGGTGAGCTTTTACAGCTAATAGCTTTCTTTTTCCGGTTGCGGAACCTCAGACGAGACGAGCTTTTGGCAGGTAAAGAAAACATATCAAGGACGCAAATCTGTAGATGCAAAGTGAACGTAAGGTAGACTCGGGCATTAACCCTTAGGAGATATTGCATTTAGAGTTGACCAAGATAATGAATACCAAAACAATAACTTCAATGTTCGCAAAAGTCGTAGAGCTCAAGAAGCGTAGCTCAGCGGTAATCCAGAGTAATGTACTTACATTACTTGGCGCAAATATAACTTCGAATGAATAAGATATATCATGTCGATGCCATTGATCATTCCACAACAGGTAACATCGAACGATCATACTTTTGCTGAGCCAATGCTGAACAATCTTAAAAGATCAAGGTAGATATCTGATGTGTTTCCCAAAGAAGAAACAAGGAGAATGTACATTTTACGAAAGTCAGTTGAGGCATGTTAAGCGATACTTTGGAGCTGAAACGAGAGGTTAAAGGAGACGGAAGCGCGCTCAAAGGGAAAAGGGGTGTATGTGACTTCGGACTGGACTCCAGTCGATTGTCAATGCGGAAGCTGCCTAGATCTTGGAATGCTTAGGGGTTGACTTGACGTTTGATTTTGAGGACATCGAGAGGGACCAGGACTAGTTCATCGATACCGAGCACATTTGCGGTGTAGGCAATGTCAAGACGACAGACAGCTTGCACAGCGCCGGCAATTTCGGGATAGGGTTTATTGGCGCATGAATTCCTTTTCACTGCCGGTTCTTGGAGGCTGCGTGAGAGAAAGGGAAAGACCAGTCGGGAAAGGTGTAGCTTTAGGAAATAGATGATCGTAGCGCCAGGAGGGGGTTATTAAAGTGGACCAAAGTCATTGAATTCCTTCATCCGCTGTGTCTCCTTTTTAATTGCAGCCTCTCAGCGCTCCGGGTCTTCCATAGCCACAGCGGGAAGTCCAATGTCAGCTAGGGTGACATTTGATTCAAACCCTGTTTCGGATACTGCTGCAGCAACTCGAGCCAAATTTGCGCGCGGTTGTTGAGTGTTTCGAGCCCATTCCTCCCCCGCCTGTCCAGCTTCCTCTCCTCTGTTTCCAAATTCCAGAGATGCGGCCACCCGAAGAGGATTGGTTCTTTATGTTCGCTGAACGGCGGAGAACAGATGCAGATGGAGGAGCCAAGACTTGATTAGAGATACTTAGAGTTAGGGTTTTCAGGTACCGAGGATCTAGTTTGATCGGTGACCTCGGATCCGATCAGGACCTCCCCCGGTTGACACATTGGATTAAGGGGGAACCGAAAACTCTTCTTCTCCCTCATCTCCCATCTCCCCCATGTGGACCTCCTCGAACTCGACATTGCGACTCGGAACCACTCCACGCTTACCGTATCCAACCACTCGACCAGCAAATCCACGCATATCCAGCTGTCCAGGCATGTGGTCTACAATAATTCCCCAGGCCTTTGCTCCAAATGTCGGAGCTGTGATACGTCCACCGGCTTTCTGTACCAGATTTTCGCTGGAATTTCAAACTGAGCATGATGCGCGGGGAGGCGATTGTCGGTATAGATGATTTACGCGTGGGTATAAGCCCAGAGGGAGGCGAAAGGCCGGAGTTGTTGAGAATGGTACGAACACGGTCCAAGGTAAATCCGTGTTTTCTCTCCGCTACGCCATTAGCTGCAGACGAATATGGAGATACTACCTCGAGCTTGATGCTATGCTTGTCCGCCCAAGCATACTTGCTGTTGAACTGCATTCCGCCGTCAAGGCGCACATACAGCATTTTCTTCTGTCTCGTTTTCAGTCAGCGCCTTGCATCTATCCATCGCTGCAAGTGTTGATGCTGACTCTTTGTTTGTCAGATGCTAACCTTTAGCAAACGCAGAGTGACTGTCCACTACTAGCATAGAGTATCGGAATGTGCCTATCGCCATTGTCCTCATTGGTCCAGTTCAATATGTACACATTCCAGACTCCTCGACTCTCATCTCGAAAAGCCCGCGGTTTGTTTAACTATTTGGCAACTGTCCCACTTTAGTGGGTTGGTACCGTCGACTGGTCCTATAATTGTCAAGCCGTTAACAAGACTTTTCGGTAGTAGCATTTGTATATGAAATAAGTCTGTATGATCGAAACGGCGATGCCATGGCAAGCTTGGTAGGCCGGCTTAGCCTTTTCCTTAGGGCTTAACTATTGCAACGGTAGAGTCCATTTATACCATACCCAGTAAGGAGATGAAGACCATCGGATGAATCGAACTTGGCATGTCCTTTTCCGAGAAGTATCTGATAGCCCACAACTTCGATATAGATATCGAGTCGGAAGATACAGCTGGAGCGTGGAGCGCATTCTCAAACATCAAACCTACGGTTCGGTTCCCTTCAATGAAGACTTCGCGTGCTCGACCGCAACCCACGATATCCAAAGAGGTAGAGGCTTTCGAGGACCGCCGAGCTGATTGCATAGGGCGTATGTGACGAAGTTGGACCTCTTCTGGAAGAAGTGGTCTGTCGCAACCGAATCTGCATATGTCTCCCCTATTGCTGATATTACTATCGCCGTAGTCATAGCATGGTGCTGCGTGAGCTCGCCTACCACCACACTGTTAGGAGTATTACCTTTTCCTCTGCGTTTCTATCATGCTGGATATTGTCCTTCCCACCTCCCTCTCGGTAACAGTCCTCTTTGACACGCCTGTCATGACTACAATTTAAACACCTTTTTGCGGATTATGTGGACTGAGCTGTCACCCTTTTTTCCAACTCCTCTATCCAGGTACAAGAGAGCTGAGGTATGGGAAGTCACTACATGTGCTTGCGCAAGATGATCAATAGGTACTACGGCGTCGGGACAATTTTCTATACATGGGTACCCATAGGTGATTTGCTGGATGACTGAGGCAGCTATAGGATGGATGAAATGATTCACCAGAATGTTCCGTATGGTGTCGAAGGCAGCAGAGGGGAAAGCAGCAAGAATGATTTCACGGAAGGTTGAATCTGCGATATCGTTTCGAACCTCGATGGCTTCTTTATGGAGGTCTCGGAGATGTTGGATGAAGACATCTAGGTGTTCTGATTCGTCGAATATACAGCTTTGAAGGCGACGCATAGTGTGAGTTTTGAGCATATTGTCCTTCCGGTCAAATTCATTATTGAGTGCCTCCATAAGCTTGCATGCATTCTTGTCATTGACTTTTGGAATTAGGGAAGGAAGATTAACAATGTAGGATTTGATAATGCCTTTTGCTCAATCATTGCAAAAGTTCCATTCATCTTGCGAAGGGGCTGCAGAGTACATGGGTGTAGCAGGAGCTTGTGCCCTAGCAGTAGTTAATAGTGGTAGGGGAGTAGAACTGTTGATATAGCCATTTAGACCTTGGCTTTTCAAAGCATTCTTTATTGTTTGCACGACTGGAGCCCAGGGCCGATGGAAACCACCGTCAAATTTAGGAGTGGAATCACGCCTTTACTTGCCATGAGTCATTGTCAAAGGATATGCCAGATATTTGTGTGTACATTCAGCAGCAACGGGGCCAAACAACCTGTTGATGAGCTACGTAAGTAATAATCTAAAACCTCTACCAGTACATAGTTTTCCAGATAGGGAAAATGTTAGCTTACCCTCAGAGTCACATAATATAGTGTGAACAGCTGAGGGCATAAGGTTGTATGAATGAGCATATAAAGATTCCGTAGGTAATTTCTAGCTATACTCTGAGCACCATGAATCCGGAACAAGCAATGGAAAAATATAAGGAAAATCAATCAAGTTGCTGCGATCGTGGATACGAGTAGACACCGCAGGCGGATCATACCAAATCCGTAAGGAATAAGGAAGGACCGGGCGAGAATCACTCGGTAACTGCAGCTTTGACCATTAAATCCTGGAGCATATCTGCAACCGGGGAAGAGGGAGAAGAACTTTTTGCCAATGGAAGCGGGCATAGTCGCAAAAAATGATGGGACTTATAGTTGATAGAGAGACATTTGACTTGCTATTCGTTGACTGCTTGGCAGCAGTGTCGACAGACCAATTATCTCAGCAACACCAGAGGTTCCGGAGCCCAGAAGATGGGCAGTACCAAACTCTTTGCCTTTTCCAGTTGGCGGGGACATGTTGGTATGAGAAAGAGTTGTGGTAGAGCTGTGGAGGGAACATCCAGATCTATTTGAGCGATTTGTGATCTGTACATGCTAATACTGGAGATCTTTCAACATAATGACCAAATTTATTTAGACCGCGTGCAATCGCCAACATTTTGCGCTCCAAAGTAGAGTATCGTTGCTCAGCTGCGGCCATTTTACAATATTCATAAGCTATTGGTCATAAGTCTCTTTCCTTGAAGTTAAGATGATTTTCAGACTCACTGTCATCCTTGCCCTCCTCAGAATCTCAGAACGGCTTAGTCGATTGTTGAAGAACCGCTCTAAGACAAGTCCCAGAGGTGTCTGTATTGAGAATAAAAAGATGCCAAGGTATAGGATGTTTAGGTGTCATTTCTTCTTTTCAAAACACTTCTATTGAACATCTCGGCCGCACCCTCAGAGTATAGAACCCCTGGATGGAATGAGATGATTTGGACATCTACTGGGTGCTTGTCGGCCACCTTCCCAATCAACGCAGTGAATGATGCCTTCGAAGTGAGATATAATTCTGTGCAGGTACCGGATTCTGATGAACGTTACCTGTGCTGACATTTGGGAGATAAAGCTAATAGCTATAGTGGATTGATGATGTCATGCATCGAGACGCGTATCGGAATCTAAAGCGGAAAGTTCATGACGCTTCCGGAACTTTCTATTACTTTCTATTTAAAGTAACTTGTAGTACTTCGTAGAGTGTTCTAGACAAATTGTACCTAGGTATATAACTTATATACCTAGGTACAATTTCAAACAAGAGCTCAAAAATACAAGTTACTATTCTCCTTATAACCAATTATTGTCAATAACACCTGGTCAGACAAAGAGGTTGCTGAATGAATTTCACTAGAATCAAAAAGTTGCTGCAAACTTGAACGCTTCCGTGAGTTTCTGCTTGTTCAAGACCAGCATATCAGACACCATTAAACTTAGGGCTGCATCATTCAGCACCAAGACATGGACAAATTGGAAGGTGTTTTGAGAAAGAAGAAACTCCCGAGGCCCCAATATCTCTTTGAGGAGAGATGAATTCCATCCCTGCTTTAAATTCCTCCCGGAGCTTTCCTACTGCATACAAGAGTCCACTGCTCCAGCAACAATGATAGTTCTGTGTGCGTACAATAAGATAAGTACTGACAAACAGTGTCGCAGTTCGTAGCTCACTCCACAGGAAGCAGCCAATTTGACCTACTCTTATGGTCTTACCATGTCAATGTGTTGGGCCGGCATTTACATGTCAGCTTGAGTGGGTAAATAAGCTCCATGAGGCCAACCTCCAGAGACCGAGGTCATAATCACAGCCAGGAAGCCAGATGCATCTCAAATGCTCCCAAAGCATAAGCCCTTTAAACTCTTGCCATATGCTTGCGCTTACAAAACCTTCATTGATCTTACCATGTGGAAGAAAAGTATCAATAACCGGTTTGTGCGAGGAGCATGGCGGAAGCCGGAAATGAGGATGAGGTAGCTGTGTGACATCAGAGGGTAAAAATTGCGGACAATAACAATTAGAGCCGAAGATGATGAAACATATCCACAAGAAAACTTCCTCAGTGACAGTAACTCTCAATATAGGTATGTCAACAAAACATCAAAAACATAACCACAATTACATCCCAATGGGGAAAATTTTGGATATTCATCCAGTAAGCAAAGGAATACCAGAGAAATGAGGACATATAGAAATGTATGCACAACCTCACCCATTGATCTGGGATTCAGCACACACTGAAGATGGGTAGTTACAAGAGACAGCATAAGCAGACTTGAGGCCCTGCTGTTGGTAGTGGGCCAACGCTGTTGCATGGCGGCTACTCGTGCCCTGCGCAGTGGTACCTACCTGGTGACTCAAATCCCGCCACCTTCCAGCTTAGTGATGTAATTATGATGAAAACTGTAATATATTGCCTTATTCAGTTTGTGTCATCAGTATTATGCCATTAATATAAAATTGCCTGTTAAGGATCAGGCATGGATTTCACCACCACAAAAACTCGGCATTCCACTCGTAATCTACTTTCCATGCTACAAGATAATCTAGACATCTGACATAAAAAAATAGTGGGAGACACAAGAGAGAATTTGCCCTTTAAGTGCCCACTGCTTCCACGGCAACCCTCTTGAATGAACACTGCTGTATGGCACATCTCAGTAGGCAAGAAGATTTTGCAAACCGGCCTTCAATGCTCAAGAAGTTGATCATTGAAACTGGTCATTATTGTATATTCTTACCTGAATCCAATTCTTACCAAAGTTTTCATGTGAGTTGAATCTGATTGAGATGGTATATGTCCTTTTAAATATGTTTTGAGATTTTCACATTTTAGACTACAGTACTGGGATTGGTGCAAATATTGCTACAAGCACTGTAAGTGTCCAGAAAAACATTTCAGGATGCCAAGGATGTAGCCTTTGTCAAGAGCCATAGTTTACTTGACAGATGAACCGGTGAACCCAGCAGTACGGAAAAGAGATATTTTCAGCTGCTAGGCTTGTTTTGATCTTTGCTGCCTTTAACTTCGAATTCGGAGATCTCTTATACCAGTATGATAGGCAACAATGTCGGAGAATGGATAACGTAAATCAGTTTGCACCGGACTGTATGGATATTTCAACCTTCATCCTGCAGGTGGACTATTCGCCGAGTATTGATCCGTGGACATTTGCACAGTGTGGAATATATTCTTCAAAATCTACTTGAAGATAAAGATATTGTAGCCAAATACACAACGTCAGTGTGGCCATGGCCTGGAGCCGAAAAGTGGCTGTCTGAGCTGACAGCCGGTCTCATCAAGCCGACTTGTCACAGCTTCGAGCCAAAAGATTCGGCTAATAACCAGCTAGAAAATAAGAGAAAAATAGCATGTATATTCTACAATACATCTGCGGGCACGCTGGTTGCCCCCTTCTACGCCGATCAGCAAAATGTCGACATGACGGTGTTATGTAATGGCATCATGTGGCAGGGTTCCTCACCATGCTAGATCCAAATCGCTTCCACACTACAGAAGGGCTATCCTACTACATAAGCTCTTCGGTTTTATCTTGGCCATATCGCACTATGGCATGTGAATGCGAACTTGTCTTCTTTGATATCCTTAACCCTGAACCTTAACATGGCCCAACATCATCTAACCACCCTAACCAGCCCTAACCCCCTCAATCGGCATACCTGCAATGTGCAATATCCTAACCAACCTAACCTAACTGCCCAAGAGCTTATCGTTATTATTGTGGGAGCTCACTTAAACTTCGTGCGGGCTCACCAGGATTTTCCTGCAGAAGTGGGAAAAATTTTGCTCGGCGGAATTAATTAAGATTCAACTGGTATTTGCTTTACTGAAGAATGTGCTTGTATGCGTCATTTATTTAACTGAATTGAAAATATTTAGTTGGTTCTCTAAATTTTTTTTTTTCGGTAACTCATGCCACTGAGTGGAAATTTTTTTACACTTCGGGCTAGCAATATCTTTGTAATACTTCCGTAATTGAGAGTTACATAGTGGTTTCTTAAGTGAACCAACACAAACATAGGGACATTGGCTACTGGCTCTGTCCGCTACTACCATCCACTATCTATTATCAGCATCCACATATCTATCTCTATGATGTCTTCCATGGATCATCTCTTTTTTCTGAAGCTTAAATACCCCTTTTCCTAAATACTATTCCTCTTCGCTCAAAGTCAAAATTCCCATCTCAAACATTAGAAATTTGAATGGAATTAAGTGGTATCTGTATACTCTTATAAGCACTTAAGGCCAAGATCCAACCATAGCCAGAGACAGCCGCCATGTCAAATACACCTGCAGCATAGTAGCTCTGCAAGCATCAACTGCCTCGGGTTCAATATTCTGAAGTTTGAGATATGCCATAGCATCTGACTTTTGTTTGCTAAATTGAAATTAAGCAAGAAACATGCTGCAGAGCCTTTACCCTGCTTATCATGATTCTTAAGCTCTACCTTATCCTTCCTCGCTGTACCTAATGTTGCCTGGCTAGGTGGACAATATCTGGCCATGCAGTAGATTATATGGCAATACCTAGGAATACATGCAAACTTAAGGTGAAAATGGGACCTTCCTTTATTTGACTATTTCAGGGTATCTCAGTCCACCAGGCTGGATATTCACAGGGATTGTTATGTATTGGGTAGGCGACTCTAGGAAGGGCATCGCCTACTTTTGCCACATTTACAAGTCCAGAATGGAATGGAGGAAACTCGTCCTTATGGCCGGTTTTTCATGGGCGCTTATGCCGTAACAGTCCCGTTTTGGTAACTAAATCATCTCCAGATGGTCAATAGCGCTTATTTTTTGATTCTTTGATTTCATCATTTTTTTTCCCATCCCTTAGGGATCCACACCGTAACCGTATCGTAAAGGGTGGCGGCAGTTATTTTTTACGGCCGTATTTATATGGCTGCTATATGGGTGCCCTGTACTGCAGGAATTGGGCCATTACTGTTGTACCAGTATAACCCAAATTGCTCAAATCAATGATTTTTTCATCATTGAAGTTGAGTGGGACCTAGTGGCCTTGCGGGGGTCACTATTTTGGCAAGCCGTATATGGGTATATGGGTGCCCATAGCCGTACTGTATACCGTCCCATATTAGGCAAATTTTGCCAAATTTATGGGTCGTATTTGTACGGTGCAGATCCCTACCATCCCTTCACCCTTATTTCAACCTCGCAACTCTTGAATCTTCGTGACTATTGCGATATTCGGTGTTGCAACATTTGGACATTCATACCACATTAGCAAACTTACCTACAGCCCAGATTTTCCAGAGACAACCTGGGTTGAGGACTAGTTTTGCTGATGCAATCTGGATCCCTTCCTTTTGGGGTTTGCAGTCCTCTGGAGTCAATGGAAAGGCCATCTGGATTATTAGCTCAGTTTCCTCTGAATTGAGGCAGGAATCCTCAACTAAATTGTCTTTACCTACATATTTTGCCCACTCAAAAGTTGAACATTGAATGTCGAGCCTTGGGCTCCACAATATTGAACCCTGGACTTGGACTCATATATGCCATTTCTCATGTTCGTGATAAGAGTCAAATTTCAATGAGGACTCGGAGCCTGACTCTGTAAAAATGTTTTATTCATTTAGAATACCTCCAGCGGAAAATCTTTGACACTTGTTCAAAATCGTGAGCGATTAGCACTAATTAGTTACCAGTCTTGGTTTTGAAATGCTGTTTCAATCCCGTAACAATCGCCCGGGCAGGTTCACAAGGAGTCAGTCCAAGCCGGGGCAGGAAGCATTCTGACCTTAGCATACAAGCCATTGTTAATGGTAGGGCAGGGTATATGTAAAGATATTAGCAGTTATCATGTATCTAGTATCACGAGTAATAAGTGGATTAAGCAATTAATGGACTAGTCGGATATGAGGAATATAGACTAATATGAATGTGGATGCGGGTCTACAGCGAAGGTGAAATGATGGAATGTATAGACTAGAACAGCCCAGTGACGGCCTCCGCACACCCATCAGTAATGGCACCATCAGGATTGCTCTGCACAAAAATGGGGATGTTAGCAATATTGATTAACATCAAGTTTTTCGCTTTCTTACCTTTGCGAAGAGTTTGAAGAAGCCAATGGTCTTTGGCGAGGCAGGATTTGGTATCGCCATGCCCATGAGAAGGAAACTATTGACAAGATGCTGTCGACTCGATGAATCGGTTTCCATTTGCCTACAAATGAACGTGGCATCAATACCCTGCAATGCCCACAACTATCACAACATACGTGTAAGACGTTGCGGTCGCTGTGTTATTTGCAATTGAACTAAACGCAGAATGTCTCGGTTTCAGCGAATGATACAAAATTTCAGCCCGAGTGTTAATGTAGTCTTACCCAACACCGTGAATATGGATGTAAGCGAACTTTCGATCATCTACCCATTGAAGGACAAAACTAAGATCCGTGTAGAGCTCGTTGTTCACATTTGATATAAGGCCGAAATCCCCCCCTAAACCAGGAAGAACGTGGCCCACTAATGCTCCTGTAGTTGCATCCGTTATGTTGCCTCTGGGAGATGACAAAAAGAGTGAAAGTTCATTGTTCAGTAATTTTGCAACCTGTAATCGTCTGAACTCACCCAAGGAATCCATGTAGGAGACGGCCCCCAAATGGTCCAGGAATAGTTTTGTCAGCTTCAAGCTCGGCAACAACATTATAGACTTGGGTGAAAGTTGGGGCACCAATTTTAACATCGGGGTGGGGACAAAGAGCTGACGATTCTGGCCGGGAGAATAGTGGGGCCTGGGTGAAAGCTGAGGTGTCGATTCGAAAGTTGGGGAAAAGAGTTGAGGATACTGGCCACAACAATAGTAGGGTAATTCCCAACACTGAAGTGACAGCTTTAGATATAGCAACCAAAGTAAACATGATGATGAGGATCGAATATAAATATTCTGGAGGATGAGGAGTATTAGTATGTGCAAAGTTGTGGGCTTTTATGGTTTTCCAGACCGCCAAATATGTGGCGAAAAGGCATCAGCGAAACTTTGATGCGCGTATTCCGAGTTGCGGTACAAGGAACCTGTGCTTTAGACCTTGATGTGTGCCCGGGATTTAGCGTCAGCCGGTACCTGTTCCGCCTTCTTTTTGGTGTAGCGCAGGTATCAGCTCTTAAAAAGGTTACCGTTCAAGATCCAACTCGAACCCAACTATTGAATGGAGTATTTTGGGCATGAGCATCGATCAAAAAATCTGTTTGTAGACCGTTTGCGGGAAGCTACATCAATCATTTTAATTCATTTAGGGAGGGAATCAAAATGGTCTCTGAACTGAGTACGATCTAAATACAAATGTAACGATGATGCACTACTTCATTCTATAGATAGTTTCTTCTAATGTACGATATGAGTAAGTTTGGTTGAGCGTTATTAGCGATTAATTTTACTTGTAGCTAACTTGTCGGTCATGGCCAAAGCCAAACTGATCCGCAACTAGCTAGCTGAACCATTTGGGAGCTGGAGGTCTAAATTAGTTGCCGCCGCTTGCGATGTAACCGACTAACAGACTGAGCCGAAAAGTAGCTTCTTAAGCGAAGTTGTCCGAGCTGACAGCCAGTTATATTCAGTCAAGTTTATGCAGTTCCAAGACATAGCATTCGGCTTAGCGATACTTCAAGATAGAAAACCATTTGCACATACTTTCCGCAGATCCATGGTCATGCATACAAAAATTCACTGTAGAATGTCGACATGACGGCCCTTGCTTGTAAGCATCTGGTAGAAGCATCTATGATCCTTTGCAGTCCCAGTACGTAGCAATAAAATTGCGGTACTGCTGCCTATTGTGAACATACGGTTTAAATCAGAGGGTTTGCAAGCAGTTGACACTGGAAAGGACGTCCGTCATAGGATCCGCGGACCTCCTCTCCCCTCTCCATCCAAAAATGGAAAATCAGTAGATAGGATATGTAATACCAAGCAGTGACGTAACTCATCCCTCCTGCTTCCCACCAGTGCGCCACTTTAACCTTGCTCTTCAGGCAAGTTTAGACAGACACGATCATGATCTTATATTCTCCACCTTAGTACGTACCGAACTACTAATATCATCTTGATTCTTTGGGACCTCCTTTTATGCACCTTTCAGTTGAGTGTAGCTGTAAGGGTACAGATCGCCGCCTCAATTTGGTTTTAGGTATTCCATATTGTCCATACTATCTATCTACCGTTTTGTACGCGGTTGGATCAGCCCCGTTGTCTGGCTTTTGATCCTCGTCTCCTTCCTTTCAATTTCCAGTCTCCAGATATAGATGGTTTGACAGCGCCCTCACATTGAGCCACCTTGGCAGTAAGATGTTGGAGCCTGGATGATATATTCTGCATCGGTGGTCGGGCAGATGAATAGATGTAGGCTGCAGTACTGATATGATATGGTATGCGGTGTATGCTCGCTCAGAACATCCATATTAGTAACAAGTGCAAACACCCGAACTTCTCGATGCTCCCGAAACTAGCTCTGATACCCCCTACTCCATCGGACATCACAGCTCTTCTTGCGTTATTCATCAGCAGGTTGGCCAAATTAGGTTCTAACTTTACAGATAGTAGTACCTGCCAAGGATTCGCTGACATCTTCATGTCTATTCAGTTGCACAAGGGGACTTCTCGCACTGTTCAAAGTTAGACGGAGGCTTCATTAGAAACGGAAACTCTTTGAGGATTGTTTCAAAGTGTAACTGATCAGTGTATTTTTGGATCTGAAATGCTGGGTTAGTCCTGTAATGATCGTCAGCGGAGCGGGAAGTGACAAGGATGTGATTGTATTATCGAAGCTTTAGCTAGAATAATACAAAGTAAGCTTGAAAGGAAGGGTAGTAAAAGGAAAGGGAGGGAGGGGGGCGTATCGTGTCGTCAAATGGTCGTTACAGTATTATCATTAAGGAATAAATAATCAGTAAGCGACTCCAACCATCCATCCATCCATCCAAACAACCATCGCAGTGCTCGAGTCGCTCACTGGTTCATCACAGGTCATCAATATCATTCATCAACAATCGTCATCTTCAACAATGGTTACTGTGAGCAACGTGGTTATGCCATCCGTGCTGATACCTATTTGAAACAAGGATGGATCCGTTTAATATTTCGTAGAGTAGGGTGGATAGCGGGGAATGAAAACGAAAACCTACCGTGGTTGACCCTGGGTAATAACAAGGAATTAGTTTTCTACCTCATACAAGGGCATGTTTATAGCATCAACAGACGTACCCTATACTCCCTGCAGCTAATAGTCCTGTCATGTTGCGCGCGGTGGTGACGTAGGTTACGCCGTCGAACTGAGTCGTTCCGACAGCTGCTGCCACGAGCTTGTCCCCTGATAGTATCCTGCTTAGCCGACAAGTAGCTTAAAAAGACGTAGAAGAACTTACGACCAATATTGTAACCGTCAGGTATTATTGTATGTGACTCTTCGAGATCTTCTTCTTGAGATACACTTTACACGAAATTATAACAAGAACCCGGGGAAAAAGAGAGCGGAACTCACGCTAAGAACAGCGCTCCGCTCGGTGCCTCTGTGCCGTTCTGGACGAATACGCTAAAAGGTGTGTATATTGAGCACTTGTACGGTATCTGATAGCTTTTTTAGACAGGCACCTACCGGAAATGATTACCCCCGATCACTACCGAGGATCATCAGTAAACTTTTTGGTTCAATCCAAAAGTTCTGACTGTCGGCTTACGTGTCTCTAAGCATGTTCCAATTTCAGAGTTTCCGTAATCTTGCCTGAGTTCGATCTACGCGACATACCATTTCGGTTCGATTTAGCTGCAGTCACCAGGGATCGAGGCTGAACTTTAGACTAACCGTTTGATTTACCCAGCCATTTCCATCACCTAAATTCGCAGACTGTGGGTTGCCAAGATGCAAACCAAGACATTCTTCGGAGCTGAGGATTTTGCGGTCAGAATTCAAACTATATCACAAGAAAAACATTTTACTTACAATCCTATGGCTTTGGCAAAATTCACGATGCCGTCCAAAGTGAGGACTTCGGGGGATGATAAGCCTGATATGATCACCTACGGGAGGGAGGCTTTTAATCCATGCGGAGGAAGTTTTCACAAACGGAACCTCACATTCAGCGGCTCCCCCAGACCATCCCCAGCTGAAACAAAAAGCGTCAGTGTCCGTGGTCGCTCTCAATCGCCAAGACCGCCGGAATGAACAATTTCACCCTCCACAAAACGCGATCGTATAGAAATAAATAAATAAAAAAACATACCATCATTCAGCATCGATCCACCTCCTAACAAAGGACTATAGAAATCCACTGATGAATACGCAAACGTCGGCACCATTATTGCTCGTTGTATTGGTAGCGCGACGACACCCACAATCCGGGGTAATAATAGCAAAAATGAGAGCGGGAGCGAGATCATGATTTGAAGCGTTGATAGGGTTGAGAGATCGAGGGAGAACATCATTGGAGGAATTGAGGGATTTGAAGGGCGCGCAGATGAGGGAAGGCGGAAAAGAAAGAGGAGGAGAGGGGAGCGCAGAGGGAGAGGGGGGAAAGAACGATAGAAGATGGGGGGAACGAAAGCCAAGTGATCTCGTGGCATGAGGATCATATTTATAGGCATTGCATAACGCCATTTTTTCCAGGCTTCCATCGCGAAGGAGATTCTTTTTCGATATTTCGGAGCGATCTCAATATGGCTAATTCCATGGCTGAAATATGGCCCCAGCGAATATCAAGCAAAGGGACAAGCCCTGGCTAGCGTTCAAAATGTACCAAAGGCGAGCTGAAGGGCTGAGTATGAATCCAAAGCCTCGAGGTAGCTCGAGCAAGAGGCTCCTCGTTGCCATCACACAACGTTCGTCATATGAAGTGTTGAGCATGTGTGAGAGAGAACAGTAAATCAGACGCTGATTCGCTGATCTGCCGCTTCAGTGGGAAGTAACGCTCTAATTTTGTGCGACTAAAACGGCAGTTCGGCACCTGCAGAAAGCAGGACGTAAGTCATTTTCGTGGGTCGAATGGTAAAAGTACAACATTTGGAAATCAATATGAAAATGAGTTACAGGTAGACCGTACCACTGAAGGTAACGTCTTGACCTCGTCCAGTCCGGATCTATTTTTGTCATCTTGCGATGTGTCCTCCAACGAGGCCATTTCCATGTGAGCTTCATTATCATCAAACCTAATCACCGGGGCTTGAACTTCCAAGCCAAATGAAGTCCGTGTGGGCCCATCTGAGGACAGTGGAAACGGGGCACTGTGTTCGTTTGCTGTTCGGTTCACCGAGCAACTTTCCCCGTTGGTACCGTTCCGTTCATGTGCCATCTTCTTGGCTAATCTCGACCGTCCATACCCACTGCCAGCCTCACTAGCACTTCTCGTCAGTTCGGACACAAAGCCGATCGCAGTCGTAATGGTCCCTAATTCTCCACGTAGCTCTCTCAGCCCCTCAAAGTAAAGTTTCCTATACACTCGACAGGGCATGGAACTCGCAAGTGCGAATTGTGTTCCCCAGTGTAGCGTGGTATATATCCGGAATGGACTGTGACGCCGGTAGAAAAAGGAGGGCTATACTCATACCGACCGTGATCCTGCCCCGAAGCTACGCCGTCAAATGATGCAATCGATCCGAGAAACAACAATACGCACAAGAAATATTGCTGACCTCCCTGAAGCAAAGCCTTGGATAACCGAGGCAGAGCTCTACCAGATAAGAACATCTTCCACAAAGGGCAATCATCCACATCCCGTCCATGTGTCGTTGCCACCCGATACGAGATGAACACGAACACCAAGAAATCATAAATGATCGGTATAATGACGACGTATTCCTTTACTCCAATGTTGACGCAGTAATGTGTCCCTTCTAATCGACTTGAAGATGGCTGTATAAAATCAAGGTGAGTAAGCAGTAAGTTGGGAAGTAAGAACGGACGGCGAAAATCTGAATACCACCGAGAAAATAATTACCTACACCAAGAGGAATAGGAATGCTCAACGAAACTTGAACGACCCAAAGAGCTTGAAAAGCGCATTTCACCAGTGTTGACGTCGAATATATAACTTGAGCACGGAGTAGGAACAAGAACGACGAGGCATTGTATCCCAGTAACGTGCAACACGTATCCCCAAGTTTCATTGCGGGGCAGCAGGAAAGCTGTGCCGCTGAAGAGTACATGCATAACTCTACATGAACAAACAGAAAAATCTAAAAGGACGGTTTCAAACTTTTCGCTACGGTTGAAATTATAACGGCGGCTAACGCAGCTGGTCTGGAATTTCCAAAAAAATGTTCTTGAATTGAGGGCGAAAATGGGGTAACGATCTCATACGCACCTACATAGCCCGTAAGCTAGAACTGCTGCCCTTCTACGCCGGGGAATCACTAGATCCTGGGGGACTGAAGATAGCATGAAAGCCTACGCTTCAAGAATCAAGTTTTCTCTAATCAGTCAACCGAACGATAACCAGCACACGCGACGACCTTCATCCCCTTCTCCACCCCGTCTCAAGATGAAAGGACAAACCCACCTCTAAAGTGACGAGATAGATATTCCTGGTGATCTCCCAAGCGGCGACGAGTTCTGGAGTCAAATGGTTGAGGTGAACATTGAGATTCGGTAGCGAGGACTCCGCGAGGTTGGCCATTTTGGCGAGCCCCGGAAAGAAAAAGAAGAGTCAGTCAGGATTCAAGAAGGCGAAACGGAGCACGGTCGTGGTGGTTGCATCTCAAAGCCAAAAAAAGCCGTTTACCCCCGCGATAATTAAAAGGTTAGACAGATACAGTATGAAGCGGTTGTTATCATTTGATCTGGTGGCGTTCCAATAAATTCTACTCCACGCAGACAGACAGGCGAAGCAGGGCGGGACCTGGAGGGACCCGAGTCTTATGAGATCCTGATTAATAGCGAACCCGCTCATCGGTCTAAATGGTGTCAGAGTCGACCAGCCATCGAACACGGTGTATCACTGTCGTGCATTTTGTATATTGATTTCTCTGTAAGAACGGTTGAAAATCCCTAAATCTCGAGGTTGAACTTGAGGGCAGTAGTCGAAGGTCAGATTGAGACTGGAGGTGATCGTGCCTAGTGTAGAAATTCAATTGATCCGCAGTCGACCCCTCGATATCGACTTTTTGGACGTGACAGTCGCCCGGTTCAAGTTTTGGAAGATCTAGATAAGTGACTATACAAAAACACCACCATCGAAGTATTAATTTGAGCTCTTTTCTAGTTTACCATCCGCAAGATGTACAGGAACTTCGCCGGAAGGGGATGGAGCGGAAGCTATCGACGGCTGAGGAGGTCCGCCCAGTATCTGGCTTACATGGCGTTTGTTCAAGGTTGCTGCGTACTTCGGTTGTACAAACATTCCACTGTTAATGGAACATGGTTATCGGTTGCAAAACGTTTATGTGAGAGTGTGAGAATAAAACATACGTTGCCTCTGCCAATCTTACTCCGTCTAAAGTCTCAACTGTGGCACTAACGAAACCTTTGCGGCCTTTAATCTCGTCAAGTTTGGTGTGCACAACGACAAATTGGTCGGCCTTTGTTGGAGCACGGTAGGACACATTCAATGTAGCAGTCACAGCGATCCGTTCCGGAAGATTCATAATAGCCTGTTTCTCTCGACTTAACGCGAGCAGGAGAATTTGAATAATTTCTTACATTTCTAGCCATAATCTCGTCTAAAAGTGTAGCCAACAGCCCTCCATGGACGATTCCATCATGACCACACAGGCCTCTCCCCAGATGGACAATGACAATGGCCTCACTCTCGTCTCTTTTCGCCCATAAAGCAGGGGGTACAGCTAGCTTCCCAGGTCCTCGAAGTACACCAGCTGTAAGGTGATTGACTCGCCGTTCCTCCGGCAAAGAAACGTAGGGCCTAGTTAAATACCAGTCTTTTGCGTCTGGGGCACGTTGAAGTCGGGTAAGATACGGCAAAGAGAGCAGGGAAGCTTCTAGTGATGCGGTGTATTCTGCTCCAGCGGGAGATGAGGCATCTATCGGTGGTGGTGCAGGGGAAGGAAACAATAAAGCAAGAGGTTGTATTGGGTATATTGAGCCAAGGGTATAGGCGGCTCCAGTAGAAAATAAAGCAAAAGCTACGGTAACGAGTCGTAACCTTCGGGGTGGCGCAGCTGGGGCTTGACTGACGTTTCCGGAGAGACTTCTGAGCCCAGAGGAAAGACGCGAGGGGTGGGGACGTAGAGGTAAGAGACGGAACATCGGGGGAGGGGAGCAAAACGCCTATCGTCACGAGCGCTTGTTATTGATGATATTGTGGGCGCTTAATGAACTGTGACTTTCCATTCCTTCCGTCCTTCACGCTAAATTTGTAATATGAACATACACAGTTAGTAAAAGTGGGAAGAGATCGGAAACTTCATCTTCACGTCCAGATATACATTGACTCGCTCGTCACCGTGTTCAACTTTCGTCCCCAGGCAGGCGTTTCAACAATTTTACAAACAAAAATAACGGTGTTGCTCGACTTTCGATGCATTTAGTTGAGCACTACGAGTGATATATGCCTCTACCGCAGTCGAGCTTCAACTCGATGCTCGGTCGACTCTGCAGTTCTTGTGGTCATGGAAGAACGATCACGTGAGTTCCACTTCCGAGAGCCCCAAATTCAATTTGGATTCTTGTCGTGTCAGATGCTGTTAAAAAAGGGAATTTAAAAAAAAAATTCGAGTTCCAACTTTACGATCAAGCTCAGATCACCGCATCAGCTTGCCGTGTAGGCGTCGCGCGAATCTGACCCAAAAATCCCAATGGGACAGATGAATGCTGCACGTCCTTCTATCTAGTTAGTCATGGTGTCAGCTCTTTCTTCTCGTGTAAGAGTAACCGTAAGGTCAATTTCTATCAAATTAATTGAATCAAAGGCGGTACATCATTCGAGATGGCCTTCATGTGTAAGATGAGATGAAATGATGTTCCTTTGGGCTTGAGTGACCATGTGCTGGCAGGTGGTTGCTTATCTTCGTCCGTTTCTATCCACGTTGCAATAATATGCAAAGTTTAAGTGACAAGAGATTCACAATTTCGAATGTAGCAACGTATACCGTTTCTGATGTAACGCATTCTGATGGTTTGGATGAAATCCAATCGGTAACTACTGGCGAAGCAAGATAGGTCACTCTACAAGATCAGACCGTCGAGTTCGCGAGTCCCTCGTTATGGATCCTTTCGAACTCGGAGCCGAAATACTTCACTTTCATTGAAGGAACCGCCCTCGAAACAGGTTCCATCCCATCATCGATCGAACAGCAGTAATGGTATGTTGACGCTCAGCTCCTGCCTAAGTCGTTCCTTAACCACTATGTCCGCAGCTGATATTGTAATCCCATAAAAAGAAAGACGATGAAGAGACAGCAACAAAACCAGGGGTGGTCCATTCAGCACCTCTTCCTCTCTGCCACCTCTTCTCTCTTCGTTGCGGATCGGGATCCGTTAACCAGTCGGCTGTGCTCATACTCAGCGAGGAATGGCTGCACACTCTAGTGCATTATGGTATACCAGCCCCGCATGCAATTTGGGTTATTAGTTAATAATATCCCTCCTTCAGTCTTTTCATTTGGTTTTCCTGCCTACCCTTGAGCGCAGGCTCGCTCTCAATCTCATTCCCTCCATTAGGAACTCCCATTGTAGGGCTCAATACGCAGATGGTAACGTGGAAGCGAGACGAGCATGACCCGCAGGCGCAATTCTTCTTTCAGAAGATCAAATTGGCCGAGCCTGGAGGCCCTACGGCTAATTCCAGTCAGGTACAGATTTCGGACTCGCAGAATGACGAGGGAACATCCCCGATGACTTTTGACCAAGCAGGGTTCATTACTTTTTTCCTTGAGTGTTATTCATTCCGGTCTAATCTCATATTTCCAGACTATTTGAGATCCTCGCAGTCGACGCGGAGTGGGTAAAAGCAGAATTATTTTTCATCTTCTGCCGGACTGATGTTTCCTAGAAATGGCCAACCTTTTATGGCTACAAAGGTCACTGCTGTCCAGAATCCTACTTCCACAGGACATCCTCTGCTACAATCTACGACTAGTTCTGCGCAGAATACAAACTCAACGTCAAAGTAAGTTGATATAACGTCTAGAGACGCCACAGAGCTAATTCGAACTCGTACCGCAGAGCATACAGCTTGTACGTATGGTCATCTAGTGTTATCCAAAATTTCTGGTGTTGATTGAATTGTAGAGTGAACATCCAAACAACTCCAACTCAAGCGACTTTGTCTCCCATTTCCACCACTACCACCACCACTTCTTCATCAAGTGCCTCCACTAACGCCATCACCACCGCCACGTCTTCATCAGGTGCCTCGACTACTAACACCGCTACCACCAGTTCTTCATCAAGTGCCTCGACTACCTCCATTCCATCATTCAATAAACAACCTGACCACAGCGCTCTTATCGCCGGTGCCGTTGTGGGTGGTGTTGGCATGCTTTGCCTCGTTGGGATCATCCTGTTGTGTCTGCGTGGGCGACGACGTGTGGGCTCACTGGTTCAAACAATCAGTGGTTCGTTTCAACATAGTGAGGACCTATCACCTTTCCTCGCCAGTCAGACCGTAGCCTTGTCTTCTGCAGAGGAAAAACGCAGGCCCAGAGCGGTGAGGATGCAAGGTGGCTTACCTGAGTCACCGTCCGAGGAAAACAACATACCATCAGTGCCCTTGAGCGTCCAATCTCATCCCCTCTATCTACAACGCATTCGTACGGTATTCAAGTTGCCTATGAATAGGACAGAAGGTGGTGTCTTTCCTGAGAGTCTTGCGCCCAGAATACTAAGAGGGAATGGACGCATAGTTGGGGGATTCCGTCATCAGGATAGTGGATGGAGACGTCCCCAAACTGTCCGAGATTCTAGTTGCGAAGAAGTGGTTGAGCTCCCTCCGTACTACTCGCTGGTCTAATGTATTATCGTCAACAGTACATTGTGGTCGCGATAATCCTCCTTGAAAACATCCCTAACTGTCTGCTCATTCTTTATTGTTATACTACTTAGTGTTCTACGTTGTTCCGAGTATTAACCAGAACAAACCAGAATTATGAGTGCATGGAATGGAATGGAATGCCGAGTTTCTGCTCTGACGATTATGTGCCTGATCCAAGGCGGGCAATTTTGAATTGATCTAATTTTCGCAATTTAAACAATTTTAGTTAGTTTTCATTACATTGATGATCGATGATCCAGGATCCGCAAGGTAATTTGTTCCAGTCACTGAAAAGGGCACGAGTCCTGCCACGCGTTAGCGTTGGCCCACTATGCATCAAGTTAAGCCATGCTCTCAATCGTAAGGCAAGGTTTGGGAACATTTAAGTCGTGTGGATTATTCAGTGACAGTCTTCGTTTACAGGGCAAACTTCTTATACGGCTGAAGGCTCCTCTAAGTTGCTAGGAAACAAGTATTTCCTGCATATTAGTATCGTAGTATCGTGAGATGATAAACTTTTGATTGGGACTGGCTTTCAACATCGGAGATGACTACTTATGCGCGCGGATCTTTGGAAAGTTTCTATTCTCATGCTATATCTGGGAATATATATTCGGTTCGTCCAAAAAGAACTGCAATCCTTCAAGCAGTCAGGTTACAGTCTTTGGAAACGGTCGTGATTTGACATCGCTAGCTCTTCATTTGCACGCTAAAACTTTTGCCAAGTAATCTAAAGAGCCACTAGTGAATTACATAGACTTTATGCTTTGCAGTGAAAGCTGGAATATAACAAAACATCGGGTCCAGCCGTTCATCTATCCCAGATTCTGATTTCAGGTTTGGCTGAGTCACATGATGGTCATACACCGTTACCCGTGTTCACTGCTAATGCAATGGCTTCCCGCTATCCACCACGTTCGCTGGCTCAGGCCTCAAGCCTCAGGGTTTATCCGCAAACTACTATCAATGTCTTAAAATCTCTACCTCTCCACTTTTCATCTACTCACAACCAGGTATCCGCACTCCTAATACAGCCTTCCAAGGTCTAGCAATGACCCAGAGGCTACCATAGTCATTGCTGTGGAGGAGGAGTCGAACTTACTGTTACGTGGCAGGGGGGAGGAGCAGAGTGGGCGCAGAAAACAATGTCACTGCTTTATATGGTAAGCCGGAGTGTTTTTGGACTCTTCTATATTTGGAAGTGACGTTTGTTTCTGCGTTCACTGCAACTTATGGGCAAGCCGAGAAGCCGGGCAAGCCGATCAATTCACTCTTGACATTTTATGATGAAGTATCACATGCAGGTGAGCCGACCACAGATACCGCGCTGCCGTCTTAGAGGGAGGGGGCAGGAAAATTTTTTTTTCATACCATTCATCTGCACTGATGTGAATATTCAATAAAATCCGAGCATAAGGACAATTCCTCCGGCCTCGCAAGTCTAAAATTAACTGGTGCTGTGGACTATGAGTCTCGCAGCAGTATGAGAACTGAAGATGCTGTAATTGCATTCGTGCTGTGTCGTACTAAGTTGCTGACATATTAATCTAACTTACTGTGAGCCGACCAGAATTCATTGATGTATTTGCTGTAGTCTTGTTGTAATATTGCTGTGGCTCTGCTGTAATTGAAGTGGCAATACTGTAGGCATAAAGACAGATTTGTTTAAAAAGTCTTTGGAATCTTCATGATACACTCTCTCGAAAGACTCTCTTTCTCAATAACTGTGTGAAAACAGGCAGGCTGTTGCAACCACGATATAATTGAAGGACCCACAATCAAGACCAGACCAAGTGTATATCACTTACTCGCTGGTATGACTCCAGAAGAGCAACAGGCCATTACCTCGTATGCCACTAGCATCTATACAAGCACTATATCTCACATCGTGGTGGCAATGACCGGCTATGGTACGTATGGTCTAATAATATAGTTCAAAATTCATGGGCACATAGCTGACAATGCCAGGTGATTCTTGCAGGTGTATGCATTATAGGAATGCTCATTGCTAGTCACATCCTAGTGTCAGTGATGTTAGAGATAACTTCCTTCAGAAGTTTTTGACTTACCTGTGTATTTGGCTGGTACACTTTGTTAGAACCAAATCCTGGACCCATTCCCAAATTGCACTTCTCTCTAGCCTGATAATGACATTTGTTGCATTAACTTGGATCATCATAAATGAAGGGGCATTCCAACTTATTAAATGCCAAATTATTCTAGTCCAAACAAAGCCAGAGGTACAGGGAATCCTTGAAGCCCAAGTTCAGATGGCAAACTACAAAACTTTATCACTCAATTATATGCAAAGTTGGATTCCAACAGTTTCTGTGAGTTAGCTATATCTATGTTGAGCGCAATAACTTTATCCTATTATCTAGACACTTTTGAGTGATTTCATTGTAGTATGGAGAGCTTGGGTTTTGTTTCAGCAGAAAAGGCTTTGGAAGGATATGTTGGGGCTTCTCATGATTGTTGATATTGGTATGGAACTTCACTGGACAGGTACACTCAGCCTAAGACCTTTTGTGTGATGTCACATAGGAATTAATATTGCAGATTGCATTCTGGATAACATTGACATTGAAGTCATGAAATCCGATCCTATCACAATTTTGGACTGGTTATCACTTGTGGCTTCTCTTATTGTCAATGTGTTTGCAACAGGCCTAATTGCATGGAAGGCATGGCAAGTGCTTCAAAATTCTTCCCAGTAGGCTATAATTAGCCAACTCACACCACTATATTGTGTAGGAATCATCACCGTGCCACGATAAAAGCTGCAATATATAGAAGAACAAACACTCTTAATATTCTACTTCTATTAATTGAGTCTGGTGCTATATATTGCACAGTCCAGCTTCTCTATACCCTTTCCATCCTCCTGAATAAATATGGACCTGCACATCATAGTTATGACTTTTGCCTGACCATGAAGATCACTGGCTCCACATTTGTGCTTGCTTCTGTAGGTTTTAATCATTTTTTCTAAGTTTAAGGGATATTTATGCAATTTGGCAGACATTGTATCCTATTGCTGTTGTTATTTTGGTGAACATGGGTAGCTCTGTAATCAATGAGACTTTCCAGTTGGAAGACACTCAGATGTATAACTGTAGTTCAAGTATAGCTGTCCAATCAAACCTTGGAACGACATCCTTCCCTAGTCCTGGAGCTGAGCCTGTACTGTTACATACATGTAATGATCAGGAAGAAGGAAATGAGAATCACTTGTTTGATATATTTTACTTCTAACATTCCTCTGTCATGTTTACCCCAGTTCTGTGATTCAATTTAAACCCTATAGCTCTGTCTGCTCAGAAACCCATCAGTCTAGCAAGATAAGGTGTAGCTGCAACTTAGATACCTCAGTTCTTTGTGTTACACAAGGCAGCGCAGTGATGACTAAGTAAGATAGTGCTGCCTCGCAACTGCGTACATCACATGTCAAAGGAGTGACAGAGTGTGACAAAAGCCCATAAAGCCTTGAAAATCTATTAGATATTCATGAAGGGCATAAATCGACAAAAGGGCTCAGAGTAACCCTTTAAACCATATCTACAATTGCTCTGAGCCCAATTTTTGATATCTTTCAAATTCACAAAGGAGATAGATGATTGTTGTATTCTGCTATGAAATAGACATCTACTTCCATCTCTCTTCATAATGATAGAGGGCGGAAATAACAAAAAGGGCTCAGGGGACATGTAGTAAGGAGCTTCCTCAACAGCAGTTTTTTCGCCAGTATCTCAAAAGCTGAATGAGCAGATACTGAATTTGTGAAAAGTTGCAGCTTGGAAGTCACAAAGAGGCACTGTAGGCACTAGCTATAATGCTCATACTTGGAACTCATATTGTCCTCAGTGTCCACAATAGTCACAAATGCCTCCAATCCCCAGAAAGTTTGCAAACCTTCCTCCATGTCAACCATACTTTCAGAAAAAGAAAAAAACAAAAGACTGGATTGAAGAAACAAGGACTTGAAGTACTTTGCCTATACTATTACATGCATATGCCTGAGCCAACACATTAGACAGCATTGATTATTGCTCCAAACATTTCCAATGAGCAGGGCCCACTTCGAGTCTAACCCCATCCCTACTGTCTGTTTCGCCACCTTCCACTGTTGGAGTATCATTGTCTCTGCTCAAATCAATTGTATCACAAATTATAGCTCACCTTTCACCAAAGAAGAAGTGCAGGTGCGCAGACAAAAGTGCTGGCCATACCCCACATTGAGCTTCTACTGGACACACAACTCATCAGACCCCTTTACAATCTCCTGCAAAAATGCATGCATGTACAGACAGTTCCAGGGATTCAGGCCCTGATTCCAATTCCTCTATTATTGATTCCCTAGCGCACTTCCGGCGAGTACCTGCTTGAGTTTCACCTGAGATGCTTCAAGTTGACTTTGAGGGTCCAGATCAAATCCAAGATACATCTGAGCATCCTGGACCAAATGATCCTCCACCTACTTCTACAATTTACAAAGAGGTTGAATACTTTGACAAAAAGGACAATACCTGTATACCACCAACCTGCAAAACATCTAATCCACTTTGGGAAGATGGACCTGATGATGTTGATAAACAGTTCAAAGCTTTCATGAAACTTGTCAATCAGAAAAAGGGGAATTTTGTAGCACTACCTACTGTCAATGAGGCTGAGAAGGCTGTCAATGACCTGGAGCTTCCCTTACATCCACCATGTACAGCTAGGAACAGCTGTGGGTACAAGCAGTCAAAATTAGTCCCATGCTCCTAGGAGCAGCTTCATCAAATCCAAATGTTTTTATGCCAGTTTGTGACTCTGGAGAAGGAAGAGCAACCTGGTCAGCCTGGAAATTGGGGCCAAGCTGCAAGGAGTCCAGTGAAAATGTTCCACAAGAGAGGGGGGAATTTTTTACAGGAAAGAGTCAAATGGGAAGCATGCACATTCATCACAGATCAGAATGAACTTTCAACCATGAAGCATGGTGGAGGAACAAGATTCATTCTAGATGATAAAAATGCCAGTAACAAAATAGTGCTGCAACTGCAGACAATCAGTAAGTACATCAAGGGAGAAGATATTCTTGGCCATACTAAAACAATCAGCTTGTCTACTGCACATTGCTGGCTTATTTGAAATGGATATCATTGGGGTCACCATTCTTGTGCACAGTATATCAATGGACATGAAAAGCATGTTGTCAAGCACCAACAGGAAGTCTATATCCCCATTCTGATGGAGCTAATGAAACAAATACATCAGTGAAGATATTGGTTGGGCACTGTTGCCAGAAGTTAAATTGGCTGTGGTCATCTGGTTTCATAATGAGTCAACATACTGCACTAACAATTGCCAAAAAAACATTCCGGAAGAAACTTACCTCAGGCATGAAGCCTGAACTCAAAGGGGAAGGCCCATCCATCATGGTTGCTGATTTTGTATCAGCAGACTATAGTTTCTTGAGCTCACCTGATGGAAAAGAGTCAACATGTCTACTTTTCAAGACTGGCTCTGGAAGGGATGGATATATGCAAAACTTAGACATCATTGAACAGTTCAAAGTTGCAGCTTACATTGTTGAAAAGCACTATTCCAACAACAAGCATGTGCTTATATATGATAATGCAACTACTCATGCAAAATGTGAGGACAGTGCACTGCCTGCTTCATTAATGCCTAAAAATCTGAGTGTTTTGGGTTGATGACCTTGATGCAGGTGGCAAGCCCCAATAAAGTCCTGATAGGAAGAAGTTGAAGAAGAGAATGCAGATGACAGATGGAAAATTCACTGATGGTCAACCACAGTGCTTCTACCTCTCAAACAATCATGAAGTTGTTGAGCTGTGAGGTCACTTCAAAGGCACCAAATTTATCCTGGAAGGATGGGGTTATGATGTATTTGGAATGAGCAGCCAGTGTGGTAAGTCATTTTGGAAAGACTGTAAAGGTAAGAGCAATAATAAGTATGTTCTCAGCTAGTTGTGAGCTTTGCAAAGAACTGCTCTTAACCCAATCAGATCAGAATGGCAGTTATGGTATGTGAGTAAGGAGGTTATCAAATGTTCCCTTTCAGTGAACAAAAGGATGTGTCATGGACTTGTCTAGTGACTTCATCAAATGTGCTAAGGTATGGAATAGATGTAGAAGGAGTGTGCAAAAGAGTAGACAAGCTTAGTCTCCTATAGAGAAATTCACTTGCTTGGTGTCGTCAAAGCAACAGGCCCCCACAAGCTTAGCTGGCTTTACCAGAGTTCACTTGTCTTCAAGCTTATTTGGCACAATCCCAAGGTCACACAGATGTAAGAAGCTTATATGGCACAATTTGCAGGTCACTTCATTCCTTTGTTGAACAAGAACCACCAACAAAGCTTATACAGCACAATCTGCAGGTCACTTTGCAGACTTTTACACACTACTATTATTCAAGAGGGCTCAATGTTTCAGACTTGTAAACTAGCCAGCAAGTCACTGACTGCTTAACCTACAACTTTATAGACTAGAGCTTGGGCAGTAAATGCTGGGGAGGTGAGATTCATATGAGGTTCACCCTATATCCAGTCCCTCTCCTCAGGGTACATCAATGACTTTGCAGTCTAGTTTCAAATGGATTTTCTTAACCAACTGAGTCCAATGGCTGACATGAGTGATTGTAGCTATTAACAGCTAAGATGCTTTAACCCTGTTGCTGATTTTCACCACTCTAGCAAATTGAAATAGGCTCAATATCCAAAACTGAGATCTCTCCTACATACAGTTACACCTTTTATACTGATACAAATTATAATTTCTATCACATTACTAATATTCATACAAACCACAGTACTTCCATATTCATTGATGGACTTAATTAAATCTTGTAGAATATGTAGAAACAGCAATTGGTTATGAGTGGTTAAGTTGCTACTCACTGAGTTTGTTAGAGACAAAGCTGGAAGAGAGAAAGCTTATGGAGCAGAGCTAGCATTCAAGTAGTTAAGAAACTATGTGAATTGTCTGTAATACAAGTTGAGCTACAGTATTTATACTAAAGCTACTAACCCCTATAACAACATATATCATACCCTAAAACATGTAGCATGTAATATCTCAGAACATAATGAACCCCAGAGTACAACTACTGACAGATATAAGTAATGGTTCATATGTTGTACAGCATAGTATATGACATGTGTAGATAGATGAATGAATAGCATAATTGTAGCTATGAGAGAGTTGTAAAATCTGAGATAATGAGTAATCAACTATATACAAATATAAAATGATATATGTGGATTGATCAGATCAGTGTAAGTACTAATTATAGTTCATATTGATCAGATAATCCACAATGATACACAAAAGTGCCAATATCATTTCAACAGAATAAAGTATTCTCATTCCTTTCCTTTAATGAGTTACCTTTTTGGTTTATTGATTTATCATTCAGCCACAGGCTAAAGTCTGAATCTACTTCTGCCTGGTCTGCAGTCATCTTGCAGCCTATCAGCTTTTCAGGATTGTTCATTGACTCAAGTCATCTTGGATTCTTATCAATGGTTCATTGAGTCATGACTTTTCTTTTATTCAATAGCCAATGGAATTTTTCCCTTTTTACTTGGCCAGCTTATCTTTTTTGTTTCATACCATGCCTTTGCAATTAATAATAGTATTGCCAAAGATGCCTAGACCTTCAGTTATAGAGTCTAGCCTCATGTTCCCTGAACTGTGTCACACCAGTTTTTGAGACTCAAGTTTCCTTTGTTGACCTAGGCCATCTTATGTTCTACAAGTTTGATTGAACCTCATGGACTATGATCTGGACAGTCATTGACATTCCTCATAAAGCACTCAGGACTTAGAGCATAGGCACCTCACAAGGTACCCTAAACCTGTACCATTGTTTAGCTACCCTTATGGATACAATAGGTCTTCTTTAGATTTGACTGATAGCTTGGGCTCACTTCAGTCCTTTTGATACCACTTAATTGAACTTGCAAAACACAGGATCTAGTGTTTTGTAACTTTTTGAGCTATGGCTGAAAAATTGGCTTATCAGTGACACATAAAGATATGCAGCTATTAACTCATTTCATAAAGAAATCACAGAGGGGAAGAAAAATTATTGCTTATAATGCATGTTGTACAATGAGCCTGACTTTCACAACAATGAATCCAAACTCAAAATTACTGCTTGCAAACTGGGCAGCCAAGTTATTGATCTTCCCAAATTCCACCCAGAGCTGAATCCAATGGAGCCTACTCCAAAGCCAAATACTCCTGCTGTCATCCAAAACTGATGACCTCAAAAAGAATGTGAAGGAAGTTCTTGATATACAACTCAAAACTATCCAACAGTTAGTAATTAACTAAGAAGGAAAGCTAGAAGCTGAATTTGCCTTTGCAGATTTGCTACACAGATCTTGTGCTATACCAGTGCATATAGTGAAGGTCTTGATGCAAATGAAGTTGCAGTATTCACCATAAGGGCTTAATAAGGGTACCTATCCAACTTAAGGTCTTAATACTTAATTTAGTCTCAACTTAATTTCAATACTGTTGCACTCAAATGCAATTATAGTTTGAGCATTATTTAGCTATAGCCTATTAGTATATTCTACAGTTTCAGTATTCAGCAGCTCTCCCATTCCATCTGTTTTGAGATGCTTCTGCAACTATATATATAAGTATTACAGTTGTATTATTGTTAATGTAAACATCAAAAATTTGGCTGGTCGAGCCAGATTTTTGTACCGGTCGGATGTATTTTTTGATCAAGTTGTATGTGTTTTGACAGCCTGTCATGATCTCTCTATCTGATTAAAGAAGAGCGGGTGAAAGCTGGTATAATCCCAATTATACAGGAAGAGAAGTAGCAGTAGATATTAAATATATTTATGAATATGTGAAAGAGAGTGAACGCAAGTGACAGAGGCATAAGCAACGTGTCGAAATCACGTGCGGAAGGTCACAAAGGGGTCACATTCATGTGGTGTACTTGGTTGCGGGTCAACACTATCTTACTAGAGACAAACCAACTGTTGGATTCAAATAATAACTACAAGAGTATTTTTTATAGATCCCCGAGTAAGGATATGCTGTAAATTTACCAAAGGCCGAGCCTTGAGGGTTTGGTGCAAAAGAGTGGCAGAGATGCATCGGTCAAATCGGCGCTCGCAGTGGTGGCCAAATGAGGGTGCAATCACTGCGGTGTCAAGAAAGGCTCCAGAGGATGAATGAGCAAGATGGTCCAAATCATCTCAGGTCCGGCTATAGGTTCACACACCATACCGTGGCAGCACTGAGTTGGAATCTGATAAGTTACTTTTTCAGTCACCTGTGATATGGTTCGGAACTGCCAATTTGTGATTATAAATTAACTTGGGTGTAATGTATGAAAAGTAATGATGTCGCAAACATGCTGTATCTCCTGCTGTAACTGCGGTAACTTTACCATAACCTTGCTGTAATTACTGTAATTTGCCATTAACTTCTGTAACATTTTTACAGCTCTGCTGTAACTGATGTAACCCTAATGTACTTCTGCGATTTGTTTAAGAGTCCGCAATCTCGAGCTCTTTCTCTCATTGAACTCCCACGTGGCGACCCTACTAGTCACTTGCCGAACAGTACAATCCCGACTACTGCAAAGCTACTGCGACCCCAACTGCTCAGGATAACATCAAGGTCCAGTAGCTGCGTTACTGTTATTTTTGCCTGTTTTAATCTCAAGGTGAGACAATTGGTTCAGGAAGCTGCAAAAACAAACTGACTTAACTTTCCTTTCAAGTAACTCTATTTCTGGATAGCATGTATGCTTTCAACTTGGATGGCCCGCATCTGCTTTCTAACTTTGAGCATCGCAGTGAGATAGCTGGCCTGCCGGCAATTAGGTCCTCTGTCCTTCCGTTAGGTTTTGCTATGACTAAACTCGACACTGTCGACAGACCGCCTTCTTCAATTCACCTTCCGTATAGCAATTGCTTACACTCTCATATCTGGGTTGTTGAATCCCCTAACATTCAGATATAGGTTTAACATATCGCCTCCCAAAATTACTGAATCTAAACTCTGGTACTATGACAGATCCTCCTCAAAGATTCGTCCTTTTCAAGCTGTAATAATTTTATAGGATGATCTCCAATTCATTATAGTGATACAACATCTACTGTGACTACTGCCCGTTCTCCATCATTCATGACCACTGTATTGACACAGTAAGCCCATAATATAACTATCAGAGCATGTGTATTACATACCGGAACTCTAGGACTGGTGGAGAATCAGATCCCTCGAGCAGGGGCACCACTTCGGAAACATCGTATGTACAATATGGCCAATTGTTTTAGTCTTAATTTACTTGAACATTGATGCATAGGTCATTTTTGACAGTGACTATCACTGATAGTCTCACTACGCAAATTACTATAGCAGTGTAAGCCCTACGTGCTGCATGGCTTTGAACTCGATTGTCCATCTAACCAGAATAAGTAGGTCTATAAAAGAGCCCAATTCCGAGTAAGAATGAGTTCTCCTGTCGGTCATACTTGTTGAATTCATCCACAATTTCAAGCCCGACCGGAAGTCCGAATGCAAACATAGGGTCTAGTTCCCAGCTTTCTATAGGAGCTCTTGCAGGAATTTCAATAGGCGTCCTCATCGCTTTTTTACTGGTTGCAGTCCTATATTTGTGGTTGCGGCGTCGACGAAGGACTCGACGCAAAAGAGATGAGATAGATGATTTCTTTCCAGAACGAATGTCCGTTCCACGGCATCCACCCGAATCCGCACATTGGACGAGCGACGGGGACGATGCGTCATCGCTTGTCCCTTTTTACTCCCTGTCAGTGTCTATGTGAGCGCTGAACCTTTGGTACTTGCTATCAACGCTGAAAGGGAGAGAAATTACCTTGTATAAATGCAAATTCTTATAGGACAAGACGTTCTTAGAGCTGAGAGAAAGCTCTCCAAAACCACTTCTGACTGTTGATATCCATACCCATGATTCTGCGTATCCTTTCTGAAAAGGCAAAAAAAAAACATCCTTCGCCCTGTGAGCACACTGCATGTAATATCGAGTATATAAGTCTATCATTAGTAGGTAGAAGATATAGATCTGTACCCATTCAAGACTCTTACTTTTCCAATGCCAATCTGTCATTTTATTCATACAGTGGACACATCCTTTCATTATTCTTTTAACCTCCTGGTACAAGAACCACAGTAAATGTCTCTGAATGTTTAATATATTTTTGTCCAAGAGTGTGGTGTACAGCAAAGAATAACTGTTACCGAGATGCTTATACTTCTACATAAATTTCAAGCTTATGAGACTTTATCTGGTATATCCTAAAAATCCTGAAGTTTGCTGACTTGTTAACTTGTTAAATACGGCGTTACGCAGCCCCATCAATTACACAGCACTGTCACGGTCAACCGCAATCAAGGCCATTTGCGTTCAGTTCTCAAAACTAGAACTCCACACGTTGCTGAGTCCATGCGGTTGTTAGGGGCGGTCAGCGGGGGGATTCAGATGTGGATCCAAATGGTAATTCAGAAGTGATTTAGGATGTTAGAACTGACACTGAATCATGATTCACTGGTGATTCACCTGTGGAATCTCTTCTTGAGATAATGTAATGGATGCACGGCACATTTACCTGATGTAGTATTTACCGGCCAATCCCGTGAAAATAGTGACAGCAATGCAGCTGAACTTGGTTTCTCATGCAGCGTGCTGCCGCGGTTCTGTGTTACCGGCTCGTCATCGCTACTTTTCCTGGTAGCAGCTGTTTCTGTTTTACTGAGTCTGCCATGTTGTGGAGTGTAAAATATGGCAAACTAAGGTTAGTTTGGAAATACTTATTCAAGAATACTTATGGGGAAAAAATGCAAGTATAAAAGGAGCCGTGGGATAATGGAAAACCTGCCCTAAAGGATGATCCTCCATTTCATTCCGGACTCATAAGAAGTACTGTGCTTTCGTAACATGCTTGATTTTATCAGCCATTTCGAAAAACCTCTTGAACAAACTTTCTTGAAGCTTCTGCCAAAACTAGCAGCACATGATACTTATCATATATGGTCCCGAACAGTGGACTTCACTTTGCATTCTTATCATACATTAACTTGTACTGTAACCTATGAAAACTTCTAGTGCTGTAACCATGCTGTACCCCTTGCTATAGCTGCAGTAGCCTGACCAAGATTCTGCCGCGACTGCTGTGTAAGTGTTAAAGACACTTAGACCCAGTGGCCATGTTGCTCTCAGGTAGTGAAGTGCCGGCTGGGGCCCGGCTTACAAGCCCTGGCTACGGCTCAAATAGCCACGGTAGGGACTCACTGGAAAGTTCCGCCGGACCCTCAAGATGGCGAGGACCCGGCTGGGGCCTGGCTTGATCATCCACTTAAATTCATATAATATCAGTAAATTTATTGTATATACTAAATCATATCTATTGCTCCGATATTGCATTACAACATGCTTTCATGCGAAAATGCAAAACCTATGGACATGAAAGCTTAAATAGTAATATCAGTATGCAATTAGGGTCACCAACCTGGGTTTCTACATTTACATATTGGATAGAAAAAGAGGCAAAGTGCCAATAAAACTTGACATATAAGTGGGCCAGCGCTAGCGCGTGGCAGGACTCGTGCCCCATTCTTTCCCGGAGCATCCAACGCAATGAACATTAAGCTAAAAATATATGCATAATTACAAAATTTAGATCAATTCAAAATTGCCTGTTAAGGATCAGGCACGAAATTCACCACCTCTATAACTCGGCATTTCATTTCATTCCATGCACTCGTAATCGAGTAATACAATGTATGATGGGCATTTCGTCATCTTTAAACCAAGATTTTGGATGATATATATGAGTTCTATTGGTACTATTTTGAGACTTTGGAAAGCCCCCACTGCCAGCTTATCCAAATTCTGAGCCGAGCCCTGAACCCTTCATGAGCCAGTATAGGGCTGGGGCCCGGCTTACCCGGATCACCGGTTGTGGGCTGGAACAGGAACCGGATGCTTTGAACTTGGGATCAGAGGGCGCATTACTGTACCATTGTACTGCAGTTGTCACAACTTAATACACATCTATTTATCCTACAGTATAAAATGGTGCGTATGCACTGAATATAGACAGCCATTCTGACACCTGCATTCAGTCTGTCCGAAACAACCCACTTCGAACCCAAGCACGACATGCTGTGTGATCTATTGAATGATGAATTTTTACTATAGCCTTACCGCAAATCTAATGCAGTTGGTGTAATATCACAATAACCTGGCTGTAACTGCTGTAGACAAATCTTTTAAGTTTCAATAACTATCTCTTAATTTATTAAATAATAAATTCTCTGGTAGATAGATATCGATGATGTGAAGACCTGTTATTCCGCTGTCGCAAGAATAACACTTATTTAGTGTTTACTGCTGTATTTGTACCGTAAGAGTACTATCAACTTGCTGTCACCTCGGTAAGTCCTATGATGAAGTGAGGTTTTCAGAAATAACTGTCTTTTTGCGCCGAAAATCTATTGGATTTGCTTACTGCAGCGCACACAGCCCCTCTTTGACAGCTCGAAGTGCCTGGGTGACTGACATCTTGCTATTAAGCATCCTTTGGAAGAGAATGTACTGTATCTTTTCGACCGCAGATTCATAGGGTTTTATGCGTTACGCTCTGAATTTGTCTGAACACAAATTTGTTTTCCTTTTATGGTATGACCGGCTGCCAAAAAATCACCATATGAGGGAGGAGCTGTCAAAAATTTGCCCTGTTATGCATTATGATTTCCAAAATGACCCGATTCATGGGGTCGCGTTACGCGTTACATGAATTTGTAGTCGTAAAGTTACAGTAATTTTTGACAGGAGACTTTGCCAGAATCACTATGGCGACGGGCCTACATTTGAACAAAACTCAAGATGCATAAATCAAAGACTACTATCGTAATTAGGCTGTTGAGACTATGATATAAATGAAAGCCCCACTTGAGTCAAGACCAAACTAAGTGCCGTTTGCTTTACATATGACTCCAGAGGAGCAACAAACCATTGCTTCTTACGCCAGTAACATCTATATGAACATTATCTCTTCTATTATAGCGACAGTAACGGGCTATGGTATGTAGGGTCTGATGTTGTTCAAAGTCCTTCCTTCAATGGGAGCATTGTTGACAATGGATTACTTCTTCTAGGTGCAGCGATTTTAGGAATGATCATCGCTAGCCGTATACTAGTGTCAGTAATGTCGGAGATAGTTTTTACGACTTTCCTCTTACAAGCCTCTCTGGTTGTGCCACCTTGCTAGGACCAAATCCTGGACTCATTCACGAATTATGCTTCTCTCTTGCTTTACAATAACGTTCATTGCCCTAACTTGGAATATTATCAATGAAGGGGCATTCCTACTGGTGAACGATAAAATCATTTTTGCCCAGATGAAACCAGAAGTACAGGGAGGACTTAATGCACAAGATCAGATTGTAAACCATGAAACTTTGGCACTGGGCTGTATGCGAAGTTGGATTCCAATGATTTCTGTGAGTTTACAGTGTATATACCTCACTCAATGACTTGATTCTGTTGTCTAGACACTTCTGAGTGATTTCATGGTAGTGTGGAGAGCTTGGGTCTTATTTGAAAAGCAAAGTCCTTGGAAGATTGTGCTAGTGCTTCTCATGATTGTCAACATTGGTATGGATATCAACAAGTAAGAAAAACAAGTACACTGACCTCTTTGCCAGGAATCAATATTGCAGATTGCATCTTGGGCACCACTGATTTCAAGGTGCCATTTGAATCCAATTCTAATACATTGTGGGATGGGTTATCCCTTGTGATTTCCCTTGTGGTTAATATGTTTGCAACAAGCCTGGTTGCATGGAAAGCATGGAAAGTACTTTACAAGTCTCACCTGTGCTGGTTACTTAACTCTCGCTAATTGTCATGTACAGGAATTACCACATCATGATAGAAGCCACATTTCACGGAAGAACAAGAGTTCAAAATGTTCTACTTCTGTTGATTGAATCTGGCACTATATATTGCACAGTACAAGTCCTCTATGCTATCTTCATTCTCCAGAATATATCTGGACCTGCAGATACTTCTTATGGGTTTTCGCTGACCGTTAAGATTATTTCCTCCATATTTGTGCTTACTTCTGTGAGTCTTTATTCTTTTTTTGCAAGCCCAATTGGTATTTATGAAGCAATTGGCAGGCATCGTACCCTATCGCTACTATCATTCTAATCAACATGGGCAGTTCTGTAATTGAGACATTACAAATGACCCAGATTTTGGAACAGTCTCGCCTGGATAGCCGTGGTGCAACTATAGCACAATATATCTCCCCCTATCCTCACTAATTCTATGTACATACATAGAATAGTCGGGAAGAAGCAACCGGCGAAGCAGCCATTGACAAGTTTCTTCTTTCTGTGATATAATAACCCTCCCTTTCGATATATTCGCAGCAGCGCTACGATTGGCATTCAGTCCTTATTTATAATTCCATAGCTCCTTCTATGAAAATACTCATCTATTTTAACTTAGCAAGGTATCATGTAGGCAGTGGCCTAAATTTCAATAATATTAACCTGGCAACCTTTGTTTGCACAATATCACGATTCGCAGCTAAAGGCAGCAGCGATTACCTGGCGGCGGCGAATCAAATAATGATAAAGCGCAAACTACCACTCAGACCCTAAACGACGATAAGCGACAACAAACCGGGTCTGGAGAGCTGCGTCAGTCGAATCAGCATTCGGTGTGGGGGTTGAATGAAGTGCCGTTTGCGATTCACAAACTAAGGACAGTGCGGTCCGGTACCGAATCCGTAATATCTAAGATGCTCCGAATTAACGCGCTATGGATGGGTTATATAACTTGCAATTATTGAGGGAGATTTCAGTAAAAGAGTACAGCCAGAAACATCTGCTGGCAAGGATCAGGCATTGCAAAGATAAGACGCTGGAATAGAAGGTCGTTGTAAGGATAAGAAAGTTGTTTCTAGTCTAAGGGAAAATTTCGCTAAATGACAACTCCTGCCGCACGCATGCCAGCGCTACAACGACAAAGCTGAATTTTCGAGTGTTGAACATTGGATGCTGAAAAGGATGTTACTCAGCTGCGGTGTATCGAAAAGAGCCGAATATTACCTATGTATGGCTGCAATTTTGGCCTCCACTTACAGGCTCATGATCTCGTCGAATAAACTAAAATGCCAGTTACGCTGGTCCCACCAAAAATTGTAGTAGAAGACGTTGACCTTTCTTCTGAGCTTTTCGAGCAATGTGCTGAAATAGTGGTACTGATATGGAGGACGAGGAACCTGATAAACAACATAGACACTGGAGTACTGATTTTAAACGCGTGGTAGACGATTCCGAAGGACGAGCAGTCCACTGCGTCGAATTATAAGCAAGGGAGTAGATGAATACTTTTTACAAAACAAGGACTCCAACTTCCTAATTTGCCACATCTAATCATGAATCCCGAACAAAATTCGCCGCGGGCCCTTGTCGTCTCATACTTCCGAGATTCGCTGGTGAAAGAGTAAACGTCAGCGAATCTACTCGCAAAAAAAGCAAAAGAAAAAAAGCGCCTAAATACAAACCTGCTCTCCTCTCCCAGCCTCGCTTCTTCGATCTATTCCCTCGCAGGGAGAGACTCTTGTCAAGGAATTTGTTGATTTTTGCTGAAGGTCTCATGGCTTCGGTGGCCCGTGGTGCTACTGTTTGTTGTGCGCGGTCGTTGCGTGGTCGGAAGGTTCTGGAACTGTTGTCGCAGTGGAAGTTGGAATGAGATGCAAAGTAGTATACGGGATAAGGAGAGGAGAACGAACCCAATTACAATGTCCTTCGGAGTATTTCCAGGACGTTTTTTCCTTCGCGCTTTCTGCTTCTGCGAAGGTTGGGAGCTTTTACTCGTTGCAATGGACATTTTATTGAATTTTGTGGCTTTTGGAGACGAAGAAAAAAAGGCAGAGGCGAAGATATGTTCCGGGAGATGGTTGAGATTGGCCTTTGGTGGCTCCATATCGGAGTCAGACTGCGAATGTTCTTCCACATCCGAATTTAACTCTTCGTCGCCGTCGTCTTCAGCCGAATCCTCATCTACCTCCATTTCTTCGTCCGAGTCCACTTCATCTTCTTCCTTCTCCTCGTCGCTCTCACCCTCGTCTTCAGCGTGCTGCATAGCCCTCAACATCCTGGCTTCAATACCATTATCGTTTTCTGCTTCCTCCTCCCCTTCGTCTTCGTCTTCATCTTCGTCTTCGTCTCCCTCTGGCTCAACCTCCTGCTGACGTCTGACTACACCTTCTACTCTTGAAGCAGCCCGTTCCTTCAACCTCTTATCCCTTTCCCGATTCCTATCCTTCTTTTTCTGCTTTTTAGCAGCATCGAGGGCGAGCAAAGATGAACGTTGAGAGTCATAGGAAGATTTAGTTGAAGCAAGGGTGAGACTCTCTGGTGCTTCGTCTTCTGAGTCCGATTTTAGGGAGGAGCTTTGACGCCGCAAAGGAGCCATTGGAGTTGGAAGGTATAAGGTCAACAGGGAAATTGACGTGCGCTTGCACGGTTCGTGGGCGCTAGACGCCAGGAGCCGAGCAACGTGCCAAGGCTCGTTTCCGAATCCCGCACCGAAAAGACTTCTGGTCTTGCAGGAGCCGTCTTAAGCGACGAGTGCAGTGAATTCGGAGCCGGAAACTCATTTCAAAATGAGACCGTATTGATCGACAGCCTCAAATTCTTCTTCAAAGGGCCGCACTAGGCGAATTCACCAGGCAATATAGGTGTAGTGTAGGAGTACTTAGTTGCTACTTTTATGACAATTATCGTGAAACACATAAGGGTGGAATACCAGCATACATAGAACATTGACAGTAACTTCGTGAGCGCAAGGTTTTGCAATTGGGAAAAATGAAGCTACGGATGTATTAAAAAAATAACCCAAGTGTAGCCTACTTTAGATCGGGAGCGGCCCAGGAAGATAGAGCGGAGAGCAAGAATGGTAGTTTGGCAAACCAAGTATCAGAAACTCAGGAAACTGTACCCGGACGTCACTAGACAATTTTGTACGATTTCGGAAATGAGAAAGACCACGCAAGCAAGCAAGGTGACACTGTATTCGATAACAGGGAAATTTTCATTTACATTTACAAAGTATCATCGTAACTGGTGGCGTGATGTACCATGCTCAAAGCTCTGGTGGGATTTTGAAGCATGACTCGAGCGGCCGCGGAGGACAGATAGATAGATAAAATCCACAGATCATCATATACGTGCCTGTCAGCAGGTTCACTTTGTGTAGACTTGATACTGTAGAAATATCAGAAATATCATTATAATAATCGAGGTGCTGCCTCGGCGTGCATCCTCGTCACCCTCCCTGAGGAGGAACATTGAACAAAAATATTGACAGTAAGGCACTTCAAGATTCGACTCTTACTTGTTCCAAAAATCTAAAACTTCGATCGGATCCGTACACAGCTTCGTATGCGAAGATCATCCTTCCTCCTTCTGTACTCCTGGATAGATAGACGAGATTCAGGCTCGACATGGACGCCTTGTTCTTACTCTTAGGCATATCATGACTGGGATCCTGACGTTGAGCTGTAGGCGGATGTTTTGCTTTTCGCAATAAAGGATACAATGATTGGAATCCTAATATCGAATTGTAAACGAGAAGTAGAGATGTCTTTCACGGAAAGGGCACGTCTTTACCGACCTTTAAGAGTAAACCTTTCAAATAGATGAAGATAAAGAATTCAAACGACCAGAAGTACTTCAATCACTTGCGCATTTGCGTTGTTGGCACCTAAGGTACGGTTCGGAGTTGACAAACCGAGGCAGTGCTGCTCGGTAACAGAGTTCGCGGAATCCAAAACAACGTTTTACCTCACGCAATAATGATGCCAAAGACCGAGCTGAGGTCAGAAACGAAAATCTTTCCGGGAAAGAAGGGAGACACCCTTACAAATCTGCAAGTGGCGGCTAACCTTCGAAAAACGTGAAGAAGATCGTATCAGTGGATTTGCGTCAATCACTTGCGCATTTGCATTGTTCGGAACATTGAGAAAAATGAGGTACCGTTCGGAGTTGACAAACTGAACGGAAAGCTTCTGTGGAGAGGTACATAGGCGGGTCTTCGATGGATTTGATCATGATGATAAGGCGAACTGGAATGTTTGCTCTCTAAAAATCTTGGAATGATCCTTTTCCAGTCGGCAGTGTCTGCCAAGAATTAAATATAGCTCGGTTTTCTTTCAAGCTCGTAGCTTCGAGAAATTTCGATGATGAGTGTAATTGAGTGAGAAGAATAGCGAATAAACTCGGTATGTTATATTGAGCGTCTAATATCTCTGACGGCGGAGCGCTCTAGGTTACGGTCCAAGTTTCAAGTGAACGCTAAGGTCTATACTCGGTGACCGGTAGTGATAAGACCTGACCAGTATAACGACACATCCAACGAAAGCTGTATTAATATGTCGGAGATTCTAATCCCTCATATGATATAAAGCAGTCCACGGACAGCAGCTTTTCGCTTTATTCTTTGAGACTGACAACGACTTAGATGACAGGAATTTAGTTATGGTCTGTTATTTTTTTGCCCCTTTGACCATCGAACTCAATAATGAATTGGACGAGTTACTATATATACACCAGCCGTCCGTGGAATGTCGGGAATCTGTGGCACATGAATTTTTCTCCGAAGAGTTAGAGATAAATATGGTATGTCCCGCGTACGCCTTCTTTGATAATGCCATATCCTTCCGACCGTAAGACCTACGTATGGGTGTTTTTCATTATTTCCGCCACATATATTTGCGCCACATACTAGCAGAAACGCGATGCATTAGAACCCGACAAAAAATGATTGTGTCAGATCCGGCCTATGTTCGGCACGGCCTTCCTTCACGGTGATTCAATCTACCTCATTTCGACAGTTTCGCAGATTTACCGCTTTGAAGGCTAAACGCATGAGGAGATCAAGCAACATCCGCTCCAGTAGTTTAGGCGCTTAACTTAACTTGCATCTTTGAATGTTCGGATTTGAAGTCCTTGAGGCCGTCGTTTGGTCAACACAAGACCGGTGCACAAGACTATACCCGAAATCTGTGTAGGACACACTTATGCTTCGACACTGTTGTTTTTCACTGAATGGTTCCAGCATTTATTTAACAATACAGTATCCTGAAGTCCGCGCCGATACTCATATCGAGTATTCATGTCAAGTGTTTACCGACATCCACACATCAGGAATTCAATTATCAACTTCGGCATCAGTGGCAGGTGCTCCCCGGATCAGGGCAGTGCACGGCATTTAGGCTATGCCTTCGGATCGCCTCCAGAGGGTCGTCCTTAAACTAGGATTAAGCATTCTAGGATCCATGGCCACGAATTCTGGGCAACCGGGTGCATATACTCATTCCTGTCAGATTGTACCCCATCCGGAAGGTGAGTTGTCCATGAGATGAGCACAGATATCCCTGTCGAAGCGCATTTTGGCGATGCGGATTGTCCATAGAATTCAACACCGTTTGAACTGTGGACCCAAGTTCTTTCCTCAACAGTACCTACATATACTACATTGCTGATGAGTCTTTTCGATGGGCGATTGCACCATGTCACGGTGACGCACCAGGGTCCAGGGCCAACAGCAGTTGATCGAGCAATGTTGAAGGTCTGCTAAAGGTACTCATTTCGTTAATACACGAGAATGACCGATGTTGGGAACACTTCGGTTGAAGCATCAGAAGTAAGCTGAATTTAGTCATGTAACTAATAACCCCTTATCGCCATTCAACAAACATCACAACAACTTGACAAGAAATGAATTGAAGGATGCATAGCTCTTTTTCTATTGAGGCTCAGATCCGTCGACAGACTGAACACTCTGTAAAAAGTCTCGCCCTAATAGAACTATGTTTGGCATCGCGGCAGAGTGATACTGCCATCGCACTTAAAGTTTGTCGCCAGATCTCATACAATCTCATAGGAGAGGAACGTGGACTCCGGAAGCGCAAGAGTCTTACGACCCAAATGGGCGATATGTTGCAATGACCTCAAGGCGAAGATCCCGCTTGACCACTACACAATCGAAAGCAGCATTTTTATCAGTGCCTGTTTGAGGACGTTGAATGACTCTTCGGAAAGTATAAAGAGGGGAGCGAAAGGACCGAGAGTCTTCACCAAAGTTCGAATCTTATCTACTACACCCTCAAGAAATCTTTTCTCCTTCTCCATCGACATGAACATCACCAATCCTTACGCTCAGGCTGGTTGGGCTGGCTCCAATGGAAGTGCACCACTCCCTTCGATTTACGGGGCACTCCCATTCTCCTCTCCGTCATCAGGCCCTTCTATCTACCAATTCCAGTTTGTTTCGTTCAGTCCCGACATTTTGAACTGTACAGTGTTGGGCCCTCAGTCCAAACCATATTTCCGACTCGTCGACAACGCACCGTCGCATAACTTTACGTTGCTGCAGGACCGCGATGGAAAGAGCCTCGCCGTCGTTGAGTGGAGACAATCTCCCGGTGCTGTGGTCGAGATTCGCGATATTATTCGGAAACAACTGGTTTCCTCCTGGCTCCCGCTATCGGCAGATAGAAAGTAAGCGATTATCAAAGCGTTCTAGTTCGAACTCCTCCGACTCATCATTGATCCACAGATATAGATACATGAATGCTCTCAACCGTACTTTCGTATGGGTTCCTCAAAACGGAAATGTCGGGGTGTGTATTCTTTACCTGCGCTGACTGAATGCACATGCTTACCCATTCCTTAGCTGTACACATATGGAACGACAACTCCAGAGTTATATGCACGGTTTGTCCGGGCAGAAGGAGGCGTCACGTTGGAGATCACCTCTACAGCTATTCAGATCGGACTGCTTGAGTCCTGCGTAATGGCAGTCGCGCTGCTGCAGTCCGGACGTTTCATTGACTGAATCCTGAACATGATCTCCATATCGAGATCTATTACGTCGCTACCCAATTCTTATTTTTTATTTATTCGATACCCATTTGATGCCCGCAGCGCGTGGCTTAGATATAGAGAATGTAGAGTACTCTATGCCTGATACAGATTTTGATAATTACACACATGTGTTTGTTCTCATTTTTACGCTCTGAGCTTCAGGCTTCGTAATACCTCACATAAATCCGCAACCGACGAACGGATGATCATTTTTGAAAGTCGAGTTTGAGAAATGTCTTCTTTGTTCCCTGAAAGCTCATTGACGTGACAAATCACCGTCTAAGTAGATTTCGAGTAAGGTCCAGGAGAAAAAAAAATAATGGCTATACTCCGCGGCGCTCGCTGAATATCTGAAGCTCAGGTTTCATACATAGCAAGTTAGTGTCGGTGTGTTGGTGCTCGGTCCTGCACGAATGGATATGAAATCGCCACCTTCGAAACCAAGGAGAGGAAACCAGAAGGATGTAAGTAGCTTAGTATACCTACCATAAAGGGTACAAGGAACGCCCGATTTGCAACAGGTCGTTATCAAATACAACCGGTGCAGCATTGCATCAAACATCAACCCGACAACTTAGCAGTCCTTCGAGATCATTGTTTAGTACAACGACGAAGGGTAAGGGTTGTTTTACACCTCATACGAGGCTACTTGTAAAATAAGCAGTGTTCTCCCGTGAACAGTTGAGATACAAAAATCTTCTGTCGCGATGCACTTTGCAGGTTTTCGGAACCCTCGGGCCCAAAAAGGTTAACCACGTTAATCTCCCGGAGAGATCGGCGGGGAGATTCAATTTGATCATCATGGATCATCGCACTCGTTGGACTCCCACAGTTTTGAAAGAGGGTGAAGTTCTCCTCCTGGGGACTCGGATGCTGCAAGCAGCGAAACGTGCCACTTCGTGCTTCGAATTTTCTTGTTCTCTCTATAGTCAAGGTCGAAAATGCATCGGACCAACGCTCTATGCAGTAGCTTGAAACCCTAGGAGAACATGGTAATTGACAGTCTGAAACCTGATGAACAGCCAACTCGATACGAATTTGCACCTTCACAACTTCCTGGGAGCTAGTTGGCACTTGAAGGTTACTGAGAGGGGAAAAGAAAATGTGACTCATGAGTACAATCCTCCCAGACTTCTGCGTATTCCCTCTGACTCAACGTGATCCGAATTTCTTTTAGACCAAACGTCCTAGTCAACGGAGTTAACAACTTTAATTACACTTGATAGGATAAATTGAGTATCACGGAGAAATGATTATCCCTGTTTGGTGCGCCAAATTCCACTCTATCTTCCGAAGGCAATATTGTACTCGTATCGCATGTTCGGAGGGATTGAGTATACAAGTAAACTTGCCTCGGAGACACCCATACGCTTTCCCTTCATTTGTGCGACCCGTATCCACTGATATTCCACAGCCCTTTCCTACAGCATGTACGCACTCGCCAAAGCCGTTGTCTTCATCACTCTCCTCGGTTTCAGTACCCTTATCCTTGGAGTCCAAGATACCTTTGCGTCTGCTGTAACCGCTGACCATTTGGTTGCCCGCGAATCCAAGTTTCACCGCTGTGAGTCACGGTTTCCACACAGCGCTTGGGCCATGGCGCCAGATTCTTTTCCTCTGGCTCATTGGCTAGTCGCTGACCCTGTGCTTGTTAACGTTCCCCCGCACAGGTGATCCAACAAAGGTGCAGTAGATTTGGCGACCATGCCCTCCCTTCCATCTAAGATTGCTCTTTTACCCCTGTTACCGCGTGCTTCCTTAGCATCTACACTGTGAGTTCCCGTCTCCGTCTCCGAGTCCAACTACACTCTTACGTTCTCTCTATCTTTCCTATCAATCTAAACTGAAACTTAGGCCCGGAAGGATATCGATGCTGCGGTCCCTTCCAAATAGACGATGGTGGAACGTACGTTATGAAGAATGATGGCTTACGCGTACTGAATCTTGAAACTTACGTAGGTGTTATCCCGCACATGGAGTCTGTCCTCGAATCGACGATTAGGCCGTTGCGGTGTCACGGTAAGGCCGACTTGGCTGAAGGAAACATATGATGGTACTATTAGTCTATCTACGCATACAGTAAGGTGACAAGTGTGCCAGGTTTTTGTCGAAAATTTCCGAATCGTGTGCTTGCGCACGCAGCTAGACAGGTTCTTCCTACCCTCCTGGAAAGAAAAAGGTTAAACAACTTCATTTAACAATTATGTACAATCGAAAGCAGAAAAGAGCAGAATCGAATGATTAACAATGCTTGCGCATCGAACAAGCATTTCTCGTATTTAATCTAAATATTCCAGTGTAATACGCGAAAATAAAGGACAATTTGAATATACAAGTAAATCGAACGCCCTCTTTTCCATGAACAGTGACCAGTGACCAAACCGTATCCCTCGAAGGATCCGCAACGTGTGGTACTACCACGAATACGCCTAGGGTCTCTAAGGTCTCGTCACGCTCTGCAATCTGCCATCCCGCACCTCTCTCTCTATCCCTGGCCCTCTACGTTCTCAGCCCGGCACAACCCCAAACTAAAATAACTAAGTAAGTACGGAAACACACAGATAGGAATGCAAAGGAAAATCAGAACAATGAAAATATTTTACACCAATAAATATAAGATGCCTGTAGGAGAGACGATGAGGATGTGAGGTGAGATGTAGAAGATGCAGCGTAGTGTACGAAGAGGAAGGGTGGGGATGCGACAGACATAGGAAAAAGCCGAGCGGTAAAGGGAAGACGTATCGGTAGAAACGCCAGGACTGGGGAAAGGAAAAGGTGTAAGATGCAACGTACTGTACGGCCGGGGAAGGGAGGAAGGTTCGGTGGCGAGGCATAGAGGTGACGAATGACGGGCGATCAAGCCCAGGGAGGGAGGGAGAGGATTTGGTGGTGAGACGTAGAAGTGACGAATAACGGACCTTCAAGACGGAGGACGATGGATACAGAAAAAGAGGTACACAGGGTTGGAAGCCGCCGTGTGGAGGGTAGACGTAAAGATAGATACGGACGGCACTGGGGGTAGGTGAAAAAAAAAGACAAAAGAGAATGTCGAAACAGCAAATGGAGGCCAACTCTTTGACCAAGGCGATGAACCACGGAAAGGCGCGTGTTGCAACGGAATGAAGCGCAGTTACAGGGCACGAACTGGTTACCTCAGTGATCCGGAGCCAGAACGAGACGAACTGTTGAAGGTATGCCTCGACTCGAATCTAGGAAAGGGAGATCCTCCCGAGCGGTCATGAACGGAACAACATCGAGAGCCATCCAAGCCCGCCCATTATCAAGGTCATCACCCTCATCAACAACCCAGCCTCTCCCAGAAACCCAGCGGCCCGAAACGGGTACGGTGAAACGGACACGGACACGTCACGACACGGACACGTCGATACTTCGTGAGGAGCACCGTGGGAGGTAGCTCGTTCGTCCTCTCGTGTGATAATGTCGTCCAACTTCCAATTGGAAACCCCAAAATAGACGAAACGGTAGGTACTACGACCATGATAGTTGCCCCGGCCCGGGTATCAAACAAGCGGTATAGAAACCTCTACACCTCACTGTACCGGTAATCAATCTCATTCCTGTCCTGTCCTGTCCGGTTCCGTCTCCACCTACCCTACCTAACGCTCCATGCAACTCCCGAACAGTGTTCCGTCGGTAGTGTTCCGTCGGGGCTGTCCCATGCATATCCCTCCCTCCTCTCCTCTCCTCCCTCTACCTTTTCCGGACCTTACGAGTCAAACCCTTCCTCAAACACCGAATTCCGAAAATCCCCGCATCCCCGTGCATCACTTGCACTGCCGCCAAACGCTGATTCAAAAACCCCCGGGCCGTGAAACCGAGTACCTCCATATCCCATATCCCTTCTTCTCTCTCTCGTACACCCCCAAATCCCTATCCTGGCCTAGCCTACCCGAGCTGTAACCGGAATCGGAACCGTAGCGTGTCCTATCCGTACCCTAGCGCATCCTATCCGTACCCAAACATTCCGAGCCCGGAAATGAGCACCCCGAGGGACCTCTGTAGTTTGCAGGTCGAATCCATTCCTGTTCCCCTTCCTCCTTATTCTAAAATGTCCAGGACTAATGTAGTTGAACGACCCGTGCCTCGGCAACTCGCAGAGGGAAGCACCGGAAACGACCATGTAAGAGGGCCCTGCCCAGTCTAGCGATACAACCATAACGCACAAGCCCAAACCCAGACGACCAAGACCGAGACCGAGACCAAGACCCAAGACCCAAAACGAGCCCAAGCCCTGCTGCCAAGATTTTTCCACCTTCTGCACTAATCCTGTCCTCTTACAAGAACCGATTCGACTCTGGTGTGAATCCCTTTGACAGTCTAAGCGTGACGATATTACCAGAGAGGGATGAAAACTGCGTAAAAAAGACCCGTCAGAAGATTGTTCGGTGATGTGAATGGATTGAGAAAAAGAAAAGGCGAGAAAAAAAAAACACAAAAACAACTGGAAAAGTTTAGACGATTGGAAATCGACACTGGCGGGAACGTCTCATGTACCCAAACCGGCGAAAAGATTGAGAGGAAAGCATTAGCACAGGCACAAGCAAGAATCGACATTGAAGACACCTCCCACTCCACGAAAAACCCCGTACAGAAATCTCGCTCGCATAAACTCGCAAAAGGAAGAGCAAACTAGGTGAAAAGCTGGGATGAAAAAAGGCACCAGCAGCACGCAAGAATCGACACGCTCCGCTCCACCCCATCCAAAATTCCGTGCACGAATCTCGTTCGCAAAAAATGAGCCAAAAAAAAAAACCCAAAAAAACCAAAACCGAACCCAAAAAAAAAGAAGAAAAAACTCACCCCATTCCCAATAAACATCTCCGCCTTCTCCGCAATCGCCATATCCACCGCCATACTAACATGCCTCTGCGCCATATCCATCTCCAACTCCCCCCCGTGCCTCACATCCTCCCACCCATCAGCCTTGAGCGCCTTGGTCAGCGAGGAGAGCCAAAAGCCCCAACCGTTCGAGAGGAGGTAGATTCGTTTCAGTTTGTAGTTCTTTTTCTGTGACGACGACGAGGTAAAGGAGGAGGAGGAGGAGAGGTGGGTGGTAGTGGATGCTCGGGATGATGGTGATGACGATGAGGGGGAGGAGGAGGAGGACATCTCATACTCCAACCGCACCTGCCTCAGCCTCTCCACAATCTCCGGAATCTCAGGTAAACAATGTTGTATATAATACGGCGTCAACATCGAATGCTCCTCCGCCGTCCTATGGGACGATCCGATCGGCTCAGTCGAGGAAGATCCACCTGAGGACGTCGACATCGACGAGGAGTTCCTCCTCATGGACGACAGCCCTTCCTCTCCAGACCCAGAGGAGTGGAACCGGTGTTCCCTAAGATACGCATCAGGATCGAATCGATCCGGGAGTCCTTCGTACTGGTTCACACCCATGTACTGGTAGTCCCAGCCTACGAGACGGTAACAGTGGCGAGAGTAGTCCCCACGTCGGAGATGGACCGCGACGACACCCGAGAGTACCCCGGATTGGGGTCGGCGGTTCGAGTTAGATTGATGCTGTGATGATGATGATGCAGGTAATGAGGGAGGCGGTGGGGAGGGATAGAGGTCGCTTAGGTCGTCAGGTTGGAGAATGGCGAAATTCCTGGCTACGGCGGAGAGCACGAGGGGTGACCAGGCAAAGTTGGCTAGAATGGGGGACTCGAGGAGGGAGGTAAAGATAGGCAGGATGCGTTTCGTGCCGAAAAGTCTAGACAGATGCGTTAGTATATAGCGAATTAGGTTAGACAGAGGCTATACTCACTCGAAGTCAAAAAGCATCTTTCCCTCAGAACCGATCACCACACAAGGTTCATCCTCGACTCTTCTCAGTTCCGTTACGAACCAGTTCACGATTTCGTCTGCTCCTTTGCCAAAACTTGCGTCTACTGGTGCATCTTTGGTGCTCAGGACGATCCTCTCTTCCGGCCGACAAACGGAGTTGAAGAATTCCAAGCTGACCGCACGGTTAGCGATGTTGCCATCAGGCCAGGGTCCGCCGGCAGAAGGACCGGAGATGAATGCGTTCATGGGGATGCGAGACGGTCGTAGAGCAAAGTCATAGAGTGTATATGGAAGAGGGGACTTTGACCAAACGTGGTCTTCGAACACATATGAGCGGTGAGAAAGTTGAGCGACGTAGGCCATGACGAAGCTATTCGGGGCCAAGAGTCGGTTAAAAAAAGATTGAGAAAGCTAAAAATGGATTTCTGACCTTTCTTGAAGTACGTTATTCAAGCCATGCCCCCACAGAGCCCCATCGAACCAAAGATACTTTCTGCGATGTATCCTCTCCGTAACACCATCTCTACCAATTTTTTCACTGACCGCCTCCCGAATTCTATGCTGCGGCAAATTGCGCTCATATATCCGCACATCCTGGTACGTCGAAGGGATACCAGAAGAGAGAATAGCAACCACCAGCAAGAAAAGACTTGCGAACAAAATAATGACAATTCTCCGTATGGTAAGTGTATGCTGAAGGAAAGAAACGACAGAATAGATGGAAATTGAGAATCTGCGTTTGTGATGTATAGATTTTCTTCTTCGCATTGAAGGTGAAGGTAGAGAATGTGAATCGTCTTCATTATTAGAATGTAATTCGTAACTGTAATCGTCACGAATTCGTTGAAAGTCGTCCAAGCGACGAAATATTGACGTGAACAAGCTCCATGTCTTCATGGAAGGCGTAAATTTTGAAGACTAAGGAAAATAATGAGTGGAAGCCGTGGTAGTGATGGTGGTTAAAGAAGGGAACGAGGAGACCAAGTCATTTATTCCCGCGCGCCGGCTAATCAACCGGCAACAGCCGCCCAGTGCCTGTCCCGCAGCCGCAGCCGTCCTTCCTCCCGCTCTTCCTTCCGGGTGGCGTAAGGGACCAAGGACTTTGTATCGAGCTTAAACTGCAGCGATCACTCTAGCTCTGGTATACGTCTTCAAAAAACCACCAAAAAAAACAACCCCCAACTTTGGTGTCATTCTTTTGGGGGGACCAAGCATGCTTCCCATTCGCCGGCAAGGCAGTACAGTGTAGATCTAACTTGAATAGGACGACAGCAAGTACATACAGCTTGTCTCCAATTAGCTCGAGAACGAGTCAAGTACATAGCTTGACATGTTCGTCTCCGTTCGAATCTTCAGCTGATCGTTTCCCAGTGATTGCGAACAAGATATTACTGCGCCGTAGTACTAAGTATTGAATTGCCAAGTATATTATTTCTTGCGCGCTAAAAATAGCTCACATCAAGCAGACTCGCCCGCCCATAAATTGTAATGTCGAGATAATACTGTACAAGTCAATATTGGACCAGATATGGAGCTGACCGGCGGAAACTCCTCATTTCATTTTGAGAAGGAGGTTCATTCTCCTCGAAACATCTGTTCCGCCACTCTATTAAGCTTCTGCCTCTGCTGCCCGGTACCGTTAACATTTCTCCCTTCTACCATCTTCTCCTTGCGTATGCAAGCACCCTCTCCGCCTTGGATATCCTTCAAACCCTCTCCTTCTAATCCACATACTGTTACTGTAACGACATCATCTCCTCCCTCTCCCCCTTCGTTCGCCAAATGTCCCTCCTCACCAAAAGCGACTCCATCGCTATCCACACCGGAACCGTAATCTCCTTCTCCTATACGGAATCGCAACTGTTCAGGCGTATTCCTACTTCCGAGGATATCCCAATGACTCAAAGTATACCATCGTCATGATGTGTGGTTATCTATTTTCCAAATCGACTAAGCTTGGAAAAACATCCAAAAAAACATGGTACTGGTATGATTCATACAGGTCGGTGGATTATGGTACGTCCTTTCCTTTCAACTTGGCATTCTCTTTCTCTTTCCCAACACCTCATACTCAATTCCCTAATTGTTACTATTAGGATTACGGAAGCCTTCATTTGCGGCTTTGGAGCTAACGTCGATTTCCGCGTCTTGACAATTGATCAGTACTTGAATACTCTGCTTGCCTACATCAATGTAATCAACAAGATAACCTCGTACATAACCTCGTACATATGCATCGCTCCTCAAGCACAGGGAGAGGAAATGAATTTCTACAAAATTTGACTAATTGACACATCGTAGGGTGATGAACGTATGCTTTCACCTCCCGTCTCTCACCCAGTCCGTTTAATGCGAGTTATCGACACTGTATCTTTTTTTCCCCCAAGACTCTCGTGCTGCTTTCCGTACAATAATTCAATCCCGAGATGGACCTTTTTGAGCTAAAGCCTCGCTTTTTTAGTGTATCAATAACTTTATCATATGAATCTTTTACTGCTACAGAATCTATACCGGTAAGCCTCACTAGCCATCATAAAAAGCACCCTTCCAAGTGATAAATGCCCCTCCCACCATTTGGGCTAGTTAGCCACAAGGTATACTTAACTGTCATAGCCATGAGTGCCACATTACTTCGTCCCTATTTGCAAGGACATGAATTGGAACTTGATCAGGTTGTATTTTCGGCATGTTGATACATATCTGAAAAATGGAGCAAAGCTCATTCCAGATACAGTGGATGTGTATAGAAAAGATCTGGAAGACATACAGCACAAGTTTTTAAGAAGAGTTCTTTTTCAACAGAACACTCCTTTGGAATTACTACTTACTGAGACTGGAATACAGCCTGTCAGATATAGAAGAGTCCTTTTTCTTCTTAAGAATATGCAATATCTTGTTCGGCTCCCACATAATCACTTGGCATGGAAAGCCTTTCAAGAAGCTTATCAACTGGCTCAGAATGGAAATGATGCTATTACTTATTATGAAAATTTGCCAGGTGTTAGGAAACCTTCCTATTCCTGTGTACTGGAATATTCCTTGTTTTGAAGATCTGACAATTGGACACTTGCAAAATGTGATGGATAAAGTGGAGAAGTCTATGAAGTGCAATTTGCAGGATAAACTAATGACAAGCCCTAGGACAGCAAACTCATTGAAGGGAAGGATGGAATGGGACAGGAAACAGAAAAAATTCACAATGCAGGTCTTAACTTTCTGATATTATCTGCGAGTCCCACCTGGCCATCATTGAGAAGGCTTGATATAGATAGTCATAGGTAATTATCAATTGGCAATTGAGCATTTGCAATGCAATGAAAAAAACAGGCCTGCATTGCCCAGACATAGAAGACTGTGCCATTTTTGAGCAACAAGATGAGGGTCCAGCTCATGCAAGTTGATTCAGATAAGAAATTTATTCATGAAGAGAGTCATTAGAGGGATTGCACAATATGCCCATGCTTTTACAGATTCTTGGGATCTTTTTAGAGTGTTTTTAGTGGACAGAAAGGTCACTGAACTATTGACGAAGTTGTGTTATGACATTCTTCAGGTCTTCTACAGCACTGAAATTCCTTGGCAAGGCAATAGACTTTAAGTTCAGGAGTTGCTCAGCTTCACCCAGGACTGTTGGTGCACCAATTCACACATGGTAATGTGGGTTTTTGCCTCTGTTAGTGAGGAAGGTGCACTTTAAGAGTAGTCCAAGCTTTCCTGACCTTTGGTTGCAGTGTAGTTACACCTGTATTGGAGGTTTGGTTTACCCTGACATTCTTTGGAGCCCTTCCTTTTCCATTGGGTGATAGTATGAACACCTGTTCTTCATGATGCATGTCTGAGGCAGGGAAGAATACATCATGAGGGGTGTGAGCTAATCCTTGGCTAGTATCTCATGCATGTCAAGTGTGTATCTTGCCCCCCCTGTAATAGGAGTGTGTGTTCCATAGCTGTATATTGTACAATGAGAGTATTGTAATGACTAGTAGTACGGTAAACAGGTTGTTCAGGAATTGGACCTCCCCAGAATTATTTAATATCCTATCCTGTCCTATCTGAATGGTCTACTTCCACGGACTGACCCTGTTCTTGTGACCTTTGGTGAGTCAATCCTTGCAAAGAAAATTTGTAGTAAATCTAAAATATCAACCCCAAACCCTCAAACCACCCATGGGCAGAAAAAGCATTGGAATGCATAAGTATCTATCTTCTTCCTCCTCCTTGTCTTACCCATTATTTTGCAGGCTAAGCTGACATCATTTGTGCAACAACAAGTTACATCTACAGACTTTTCCATCTCAATGTACATCAATTCCCATCCTTGAGTGTAAGGACACTGTACTCGGTGTTCAGGTTGAATAGATATTAATTGGAATTAGGATTGCTATGTGTAAACAATGGCTTAAGGGATCTATTGTAGTATGGAACTTATTAGTTAAACAGTGTTGCATTAGTCTTACCTATCTAAATGAATAGGTATTGTACTGTTGTACTGTTATTTGTAGACAAGAGAACAACAGTAAGTGCAATTGATAATTGTTAGCTGATGTTATAGGGGTTCTGCACAATTAGGTACTTGGAGAGTGTCACAAAGCAGTTTACAGTGGAGTGACTTTCAAGAGCACAGTAATCAGTTCAGGCAAAGTCTGGTCCCAATCGACAGAGTTAATTAAATAGTCTACTGGTACAAGCAGGATACTCACCTGGTCCCAATTGACAGAGAGGTCAAGATGGGGACTCAGGTTACAGGTGGTAGGTATATATACTGTAGTAAGCTGTAAGAGAGACTAATGCTACTGGAGGATAAGACAAGAAACTAATGCTACTGGAAGACAATAGCTAAGTGACAGCTACGAGAATAAAAGGTATGGAGCATGTGGTCGTGTGACAGATGCGAGAAGAGAAACAAGGACAGTTCATTAATAAAACAATGACAGTGGGAATGAAATAGAAAAAGAACAATGATACTGTGTGGAGTGGAGATAGGGAGGAGTTGTATGTCCAAAAGGTATTGATATGAAAGTTAGTCATAAATGCGGTCATGTGAAAGATGTATAGTAAAAGAGAAATGAATAGGGGTTAGGAATAGATGTTTGTACCAGCTTTACGACATTACCCCCCTCCTTAAGACCATTGCCCTTGATGGTCAAATTTTTGGTGCGTTTGGATGTTTCCTGTGAAATTTTTGTACCATTTGTGGAGTGTGTTCCAAGTTTTGGGCTGGTTCCCAGGAGTTATGTCCTGCATTGTACCCTTTCCACTTTACCAGATATTCCATTCTCTTCCACCGAATATGGCTATCCAATACCTCTTCTACTTCATACTCAGGCTCATCCTCTTCCTCCAAGTAAATTGGCTCTGGTGGCATTGGAATTTCCCCATTAATATAATTGCCTTTCCAAGGGTAGAGTTTATCAACATGGAATATGGGGTGTAGTCGATTGAGGGAAAGGGGTAGGTCCAGCCAGTAGTCAAGGGGTCCGATTTTTTGGAGAATTTTAAATGGTCCCAGTTGGCGCTCTCCAAGTTTCTCACTTGAGAGCTGGAGATTAATGTCCTCCACACTTAGCCATATGAGATCTCCCTCCTTGAATTGATGGGCCTTTCGCTTTCCCCTCTCATAACCTTCCTTCTGCTGCTTCTTCCCTAGGTGTAATGCTGCTCCTGCATCCTGCTGTGCCTCTTGCAAGATCTGAATGCAGTCATCTACCCCTGACATTCCACTGCGCTGACCTACTGGGATATTGAAAAGTGGGAGATAGCTGTATGTGACTTCAAATGGTGACATCCCAAGAGCTGAGTATGTGCAGGAATTGATTACAAATTCAGCCATAGGCAAGTGTTCTGCCCAGTCATCCTGTCGTCGCCCAACATATAAGCGAAGGTACTTCTCTACTTCCTGGTTTGCACATTCAGTTTGTCCATTAGCCTGTGGGTGGTATCCAGATGTTAGATTTGATCTGATGCCTAAATGGGAGAGGAGGGATCACATAAGCTTTGCTGAGAACTGGGGTCCCTGATCTGATATGAAGCGTAGGGGGAGGCCATGGAGGCAGAAGATTTCTCGGTAGTAGATATCTGCCACACCTTCAGCAGTGATATTGGTTGTGCAGGGGATAGCGTGGATCTGTTTGCCAAAAAGATCTGTGCATACTAGGATGGCATCATATCCATTAGACCTGGGGAGCTGAGTGATTAGGTCTACCCCCACTTCCTCCCATAACCCAGCTAGAATGTCAAGTGGTTGTATTACTGCATGAGGATGCCATTGGATCTTTTTCCTTGCACAGGTTTTGCATCCCTCAACATACTTTTCTACAAAGGATTGCATAGTGGGCCACCAGAAATGGGTGCTGACAAGATCAAGGGTGCTGTGGAGTCCTGGGTGGCCGGCAGAGGGATTGTCATGGCATTGTTGGAGAACTTCAGTGCATAGTCCATTGTCTGGCAGTACATACACCCATCCCCAGTGGTAGACCAGTCCATTGTCCTCTTCCCACTCTGCAGTCCCATTTACTAGCCATTGTAGTCCCCTCTTCTTCAATTCTTCCAACCCTTCCAATACCTGTGCCTCCCTTTGTGAAGCATTCCAGATCTTATCTTCCAGTGGATTGCATAGAATGGTGGCAGCAACTTGGGTGAAGTGCTCAGGCTTGAGGACAGTCTGTTGTCGGTTGTCCTCATTATCTGAAACCTGGTAGTGTGCCATATGGGATAGAACATCTGCCTGGGTGTTTGCCTTGCCTGGTCAATGTACCATGCAGAAATCAAATCAAGAAAGCCAGAGTGCCCATCAGGCCTGGCGTCAGCTAAGGTCTTGTGCTGTCCACCAAAACTCTAAATTGGAGTGATCAGTGACAATTTTGAATGGTTGAGGGGAGCCTTCCAGGAAACTTCTCCAGTCTTTTAATGCCTCAATTACTGCTAGCATCTCCTGATCATAGATCTTGTAGTTCTGCTCTGCTGCCTGCATGGAAGCAGAGCAAAAAGCAACAGGGTGCCACTGGCCATCATCCTGTTTCTGGAAAAGTGCCTCACCAGTTGCATATCCAGATGCATCTACTTCAACCCACGTCAGCTTGTCTGGATCCCAAAGTGTTAGTATTGGTGCAGAAGTGAATGCCATACGTAGTGTCTCAAATGCTTCTTGTTGTTGCATTCCCCAGTCAAAGCCAATATTCTTTTTGGTTAGGTCATTTAAGAGACGGGCTATCCTAGCAAAGTCATGTATGAATCAGCAGTAAAAGTTAGCAAACCCCAGAAACCCTCATAATTCACAAAGATTCCAGGGGGTTGGTGGACAGCTGCTACTTTTACTGGGTCCATCCTTACCTCCCCTTCCCATATTACCAGCCCTAGATACTCAATCTGCTCTTGTTCAAACTCACACTTTTCTGGCTGTAGATAGAGGTCATTCTTCTGGAGTCTGGCCAGGACTTCACAGACTACTTCCCAGTGTTCATCTAGCTGGCCACTGAAGATAAGGATGTCATCCAGATATACTGCCACTTTTCCTGCTGCTATAAGATCTGCAAAGATCGAGTTCATCAGTGCTTGAAATGTAGCCAGTGAGTTGGTAAGGCCAAAGAACATGATGTTAGGCTCAAACAGGCCACAGTTGGTAGAGAATGCAGCTTTCCACTCATCACCTTGCTTGATCTGTATGTTATTGTATCCCCAGCAAATGTCAAATTTAGTGAAGTAGCGTGCACCCTGAAGATGACTAATGATGTCAACCACAAGTGGTAGGGGGTAGTGGTTTTTGATGGTGAATTGATTGAGCTTGCAATAGTCCTGGACAAAATGGAGCTTTCCATCTTTCTTTTTTACAAAGAAGACTGGTGATGATAGTGGAGCTTATATGTACAACAAAGTAATAGACAATAATAAATACTCAAACTGGGGAACTTGAGATCAAGTCCCCAGCTTATATAGCATTGCCGCATGTCATTTCAGCAGTTCAGTAATACTATATTGAGTGTATTAGTTGAATGGCATGCCAATTATGCAGCATGCCATCAATATGCGCATGTTTTGGCAATTATCAATAGTAATGATTGTATTTAGTCACATGGCATGTTATGCTGCATTATGTTTTTCATATACATGAATGACACATTCAATGTTCCCAGCAAATTAGCTAAATAGCATGTCTGCTGGCCAGTTCATCATACATGATCATGCATTAATTGGAACACATGTCTACTGGCCCAGTTTACCCATTGACTAATGTATATTATGGAGGGGCTGATATGACTATGGTTGTACCATGACTTTTTGAGCTTTTAGCTCCTCATCAAGAGACAACTACAAGTCTATAAATTGTTAATATACAAACTCACTATAAAAAGTCTAACAGTGGAATGGCGACAGCAGCATCAATGGTTCAATACAAACCATCACAGCATCTTGCAGGGCTATGCAGTCAGGTCTGGACAGGTCTGGAACTTGTGGCTGAGCATCAGAAAGTGGAGTAGCAGGGTTGATGGGAACCAGAGTATTAATTCTGATGGTGATTACTATGACAATATCAGGCTGCGCAGCAGTGATGTTTTGAGGGATTTCTATGAAACTTGCACCAAGAATTGATAGGAATCAAATCCCATGCATATAAAAGGAGGCTGGGACAAGGGAAAAGAGGCAAGCTTTGGATGCCCCCCTCTATTGCTAGGTAATACACTAGCATTGGAATTAGTCTATAGCTTCAGTGTTCTAGATTGTGTTTTGGTGTTTTATTAGGTATTACTTATTGTGTTTGTGTGTGTGTTGTGTTTTGGATTGTTGTTTAAACTTGTCAATTGGATTTAGCACTACTACTACTACAAACAACCCCCCCCCCCTTTTGGTTTTACTTAGTAAATATTGACTATAGTTCCCCTTGAGCTTAGTGTGTTGAGTGTCAGGTGTTTGGTTTTGCCATCACCTTAGCTCGCTGCTTATCAGGGGACACATCTTGAACTGATCAGCAGTTAAGATACACATCTTGTGGCAAGATGAACATATGACATGCATCCTAAGATCATTTATTGATTGATGCATGTTTGCTGGTTTAATCTGTCATGCCGGTTTTGTAATATACATGTACATGTGTCCAATCCTGACTACAATGTGTGTCTACTGGCCAATTTAGACACCTGTTAGACTTACCAGTATCAGAAGCAAGAGGTTTATGTTGCTGTAAATAGGTTTTGACTATTAGCATGTCTGCTGGCTGGTTCATCATACATGACATGCATTAATTGGAACAAGAAGGGGAAATTCAAGAGATATCAAAGTGGTTTGTTCCAATGAGTCCTCAGATTTATCAGACAAGCTCAACAATTGTTTTTTGGTTCACAAATCATGGCTTTCTCAAGCTAGAAAATGCCTTTTTTGTTGCTTGCAGTTTTCAGAGGTTTGTCTTGAAGACAGAACACCCTAATGAAGGGGAAATTCAAGAGATATCAATGTGGTTTATTCCAATGAAGGAATCATATGCACAATTGATCCCCAGAATCCTAAGACAAGAATTTCATTTTGATAATGGGTTTTGTGCTCCAAGTGAATGAGTTTGTTATAAGCCCGACAAGTTTAGCAGTGGTGTTTGTTTCAATGCTTCAATCAGGATGTTGCTCAAACTAGCTCACCCTAGCAACTCGCAAGCTACTAGCACTAAGTCAGAACTGAGTTAAATTGTGCAATATTTTTCCTGAAAATTGTGGGATGAATTAGAAAATGAAATTTGAATGCTTGAAATAGGGGAGTAAGTAGTTAGTATATATACAAGTTGAGTAGAGCAGTTTTCATGTAATTTATTTGAAGAATTAAGGTGCCAATGATCCATAGGAAAATCTGTAGATATCTGTATTACAGAAAAAAACCAAAGGTCAATAGGCATGGGGTTGAAATTGACACACTCTGGATGGAACTTATAATGCACTGCTGTGAATACATCAGCAAAAATACCTACAGCCCAGGTTGTCCAGGGATGCCCCCCAAATCCTAGGCAGCTTTGAGGTGCCCTGGGATCTCTGGGCCTCTCTGAGCATCTCTGAGAGCACTCCAGAGATGCCCAGAGATCCCAGGGCACCTCAAAGCTGCCTAACATATGGGGGGTGTCCCTGGACAACCTTGACTGAGGACTAGTTTTGCTGATGTAGCAATCTATCCCTATATGTAGTTAACTTCATGCACCATATATTAGTTCAGGACTATTGCTGTTTTGATGAAAATAGTTCCTACACAGTGGGAGTATCTGCCACTGTTGCTCCTACTCATTCATCTACCAACTCTGCTGCAATGCAAATGGAATAGTAAAAACATATGGGTTACCTGGACCATGGACACATGATCTCCTGGAACCCTGGATTTAGATTTAGCTGTGCTTAATTGACTAGCATATTGTACCATTTCAAGCACTTCAGCAGTCACAAGTCACACAGCACCCACTTATTTTGAAATGTCCTAGCATTCACAGGACTCAATCAGTCAGTGCTGAATTTTTGCTGACCAGTCCCTGGATTTTAAACAGATTTCTGAAGTTAATTTTATTTTGTCCAAAAAAATTATTGTGTGCCAGTCAGGAAAACTACATATAGTGCAGGCTGCAAGGAGACACCCCCCTCCACCCCCCAATCCTAGGCTGATCAGGCTTCTCCAGGGAAGCCCAGGGAAGCCCAGGGCCACCAGGCTTCCTGAGGGTAATTTTAATTTTCCTGAGGATTTCAAGATACCCTAGGATATGGGAGGTGTCTCCTGGTAGCCAAGGCTGTAGATATTTTTCCTGATGTGCTGCTGGTTCAGTGAGTAAGGTACTCTACATACTTAAAAAATGCATAGAAGGGGTTGCCAGAATTAGAATTTTGACAGGAGGGTCACAGGTCACACCACCTGTTAAACTGCTCAAAATGGTGAAATACACTCTCTTGTGCAATCACAGTGAATGTAACATTTTTGTCTCTTGGGTCTGCATTCCTGCAAAATTACAAATGCATGAAAGGAAAGGGAAAGCTAGGTTTAGTGAGAAAACACCTCCTCTTCAAGCTGTTCAGCAGCATTAAACTTCCCAAGTGACCTGTATGTACTTGCAAGATTGGCCATGGAATTCAATGTATCAGGGTGGTTATCCCCAAGTACTTCCTTCCTCAAAGAAAGCACCTCCTCCTGAAGCTGTTCAGCAGCATTAAGCTTCCCAAGTGACCTGTATGTACTTGCAAGATTGGCCATAGAACTCAATGTATCAGGGTGGTTATCCCCAAGTACTTTCTTCCTCAAAGAAAGCACCTCCTCCTCAAGTTGTTCAGC
>KN834812.1:143789-154777 GCA_000827265.1 Collybiopsis luxurians FD-317 M1 | reverse complement strand
TGAGGGTGGTTATCCCCAAGTACTTTCTTGCACAAAGAAAGTACCTCCTCCTCAAGCTGTTCAGCAGCATTAAACTTCCCAAGTGACCAGTATGTACTGGCAAGATTGGCCATGGAATTCAATGTATCAGGGTGGTTATCCCCAAGTACTTTCTTCCTCAAAGAAAGCACCTCCTCCTCAAGCTGTTCAGCAGCATTAAACTTCCCAAGTGACCTGTATGTACTTGCAAGATTGGCCATGGAACTCAATGTATCAGGGTGGTTATCCCCAAGTACTTTCTTTGTCCAAAAAAGTCTGACCTCTTCTATTCTCTCAGCTTGTTTCCAAAACCCACCATGTGTAAAAATTCTTGCAAAGCTGCTCTGGACCTTCAAAGTTGGTAAAACTTCCAAGGAGTCCTCAAATTGACTGGCATGAACTAGCAGCCTTCTTTGCATCTGCAATTTCTCATCTGTTTTGCTATATGGAGTTGCTCGTGCTAAAATTAACATTGCTGCTTGTCTTACATCCTGTTGATATTCAATAGTCTCTCTAATACATGCATGCATGACTGGGTGGAATGTAATTGACCTGTTAAATTCATGATATGACACAAGACATAATTGATACAACTCCTCTATGCTTGTTTCAAGTACACCCTCTTTGTGAAGCAGTGTTAAAAGTTTTTTCATATATTCTATTGCAGCAGTGGGTGGATTGGAATCTCCTGGTCTAATATCCTCTCCAATAAATGCAGCAGCATGAGTAAATATTGCTATTGGAATGGACACTGGATGTAGGTAGCCACAGATTTGAATCAAACACTGAGTTGAGTAGCTCAGCTGATCAAAGCTGAGCTTAAAGGTACTAAAAACAGTTTCATGATAGTTGTCCACTGTTTTCAATCTATAATTCAGAATCTTTGTTTGCTGCCTTTTGAAATAAGCCAAGTAGTTCTCCAGTTTACAAATTGGGGCTTTGTAAATATATGCTCCTGCAGTTGCTACAGCAAGTGCATGATACCCCAGTGCATCAACAATTTCCATTGCAAAATGTTCATTCTCCTCAGAATGCTCTTCATGGGCATGTTTTAACAATAGCTCTACAGCATCCTCTTTGGAAAGGTCACCAAAGTGCATGTGAGGTCCAGGAAAGGCCATTTGAATTGTATCCCCAAGTCTACTTGTTATGATAATATTCCCATGATTGCAACTGGGAATGTAATCTTTGATATACAGCTTATCATCATCTGCATTATCAAAGATGCATAACCAATTTTCTTGAGTTCTCGCTAGGTATTTCTTAACATCTTCAATTTGTTCACCAACTCTCAGTGCCTTTCCAAGCTCATTAAAATTGGCAAGGAGTGCAATTTTAGAGGTAGCATTAAAGAACCATATATTTAAGAATCTATGTGAATTCTTTAATCTCAGTATACTAGCCAAAATAAAATTATGCCTGACCCGGAATGATTTTGAGCAACAAATTGAAGTACAACTTGTGTTTTTCCAGTTCCCCCAGTTGCAACAAGAGGGACCACTTTCTGCTGGACAGCTGGAACAGAGAATATCCTAACAAGTTGATCAAGGATATCTTGTCATCCAACAAAGTATTGAGTGGGAGATGGACACATTAGAACTTGTGAGGGTGACACAATTAGGTCTGAAGTTCTGGACTCTGCTGGCATTCCTAACCCAGGACTAATTTCACCTTTCCCTGTTAAAATGAGCTTAACTGTCCTCCCTAATTTTAAATATGGAGAGCTACATGTATCTTACCATAATACTGGTTTACTACTTGAACATTAACATCTCTCCCAGCGGTGTTGAAAGTTGGTGAGCCATCAATCCTGAAATTGAATGCACCAGATAGTACGGATACAGACTCTGGCGCTGTGATGACATTAGTTGCAAAATAAAAATTTATGGATTTACAACTTATATTCACCGGATTCATTTTGGGACTGATGCTTTTTTGCAGTGGGAATAGAATCCTGCAATGATCGAGACCTCGTCAAGTTATGGGGTTGCATGGGTGGATGATGGCGGTTCGTGTTCAAGATGTGAAGGGCATCTGATTGCTTTAATAGTGATAACGTGAGAACCTCGTTAGTACCGCACGCTGTCGCCCGATACAATAGCCCAGAGCATTGGCTCGATCAGATGTCAGATGTCACAACTATATACCTTCTGCATTGGTTATGACAGTTGTACGCGCTGCGGCTACAATAATTTAAAATGATTGTGGGAACCGCACGGCACAACTACAGCTTAACTCCCGCATACGGTACAGTCGAATTATAATTTGCAGCACTTGTCACATGAGTAATCGTTGTCGCTTTTTGTTGGATCGGACAATGTGCATGTTCTGAGGACTCTTCAACCTGCTGTCGAAACTGATTGCAGACTATCAAAGTCCAAGGTAGGGGTAAGGACAGAAAGAGCTTGCACCGAAAACGAACTCTTGAGATGTACACTCACTCGGTATACTGGAAGCATCTAAAGGAGATCAACGTACTCGACTCGGAGCAGTCCTTGGTAGACGACCGTGGCTTATAGCGATGCGCCGGTTCATGACGGTGATCAAAAAGCGAAATGTATGAGAGTAGATTTCGATCAAAATTCTTGGACGCCAGCAGATGAACCGACATCAATCGCCGGAGAGCAGAGGATAACCGCCGGACAATTGACAGCGACTCCTGAATAGCAGACGCCAAATCAATGGAGAACGGAGATTCAATGCCTCACATTCCATCAATAGATGGCATGGAATTTTGAAAGAAATCCGCCGTCATAGAAATGATGCTGTTGACTGATTGACACTTTTTCAGTCTTTCGTTGGCGAAGTGCGTGGTCCAAAGAGATTCCCTCACCTGTATGACTCTGTGTGTAGTGCTAGAGTGATGTGAATCTAACATGACGCAGAAGTTAGGGACTTGGAGGTAGGCGCTTGAGGATATAGCCTTAGATATACATGAGTAGTAACAATGAATCATAGAAAGTCTAATTAGATACGCTAGTCAAGCTATAGATAAGATTAGATAAGATTGTATGGCTATTCACTACACTGTGTTCCGTGAGAATTTTGACCGAAACTAACTTTCTTCGTGTCTTTCTACGATCTCAGTTCAGCTAGCATGCAGCCTTTCTCTTTCTATCCCACCTGTGCCTTCACTATCATCCCTCAGACTTGAATTCGAACATGGCTCGACATCCGCCATCGCAAAAGTCATCTTTAGACTTTCCACCGGCCAAGAATGCGCTTCACAGCAGCGCGCTTCAGCTTATCTGGCAGACAAAGAAGCTCGTTCTTGTTCTTGGTATAACACCGCAGCTAGTCGATATTCTTACTCGTAAGTCTTTCTCTTCTTGGACTATTCTTTACTTTTGAGAGAGAATCCTGTATAGATAGCTCTGACGAAGAAAACTGCTTTCAATGAAAATGATTTATCGATTCAACCGCCTCTTCCAGTTCCAGGCTCAAAACCATTGATAATGGTACCGGTACCACCTATAGTCTGTCCTCCTCCCGAACCTCTTCTCCTGCTTCCTGTACCACCGGCCACCATTTGCGTACTTGCGATACCGACGATCTATCCCTACTCAATTCCACCAATGACTCCAAACCCTTTCTTTGCCTTGCCCCACCTATTTCCCGGTCCTCGTCATCATCGTCACTGGACAGTGACGACGACGATAACGGTATGGGTGAATCAAGTCTAAAAGTCGACACGCAGTACTTCATCCGACTTCCCACTACCACTTCCACCACCACCGCCCTTGCTGCTGGAGACCGTTCCTCCAGCGCCTCATTCTATCTATCTCTGACCCTCCTCCTCCATTATTCACCATCCTTCCCTCCAGCAACATGCGTCTCGCAAAGACGAATAGGATCAAGAGGATCTTGGGAGATGAGGTCCCTGTTCATTTGGTGTATCCGCAGGAGGAGGGTAGCGAACAGGTCGAAGAGAAAGACGGGTACGGGTACGATGGAGATGACGCGTTTGGCCAAAACAACAGCGACAATTCATTGTGGTCATAGGCCTCTTCCACCTGTCCCTACCGAGCGCGAGCCGGCGCTACCTCCCTTACCGCTTCCTCCTTGCCAGAGCCGGAATCGAATCATACCAGTCCTCTCGAGGCTTGGTTTACCCACGGTGCAGGGGGTGAGGCTGTTGGGTGTTTTAAGAAGTTTTTAAACTTTGAGTTGGCCCAGGCGAAGGAGGTATGAGGTTGACGATGTGTGATTGTTTGGCCGGAAATTTTTCTTTTCTTCCTCTCTCCCTATGTGCGTGTGGATGTGCGGGTCGTGTTTCTCCATCTGTTCGTCTATCACTAGATGCTCGAGCTTGCTTGATGCCTTTTTCTTGCATATTTGCTTCGCTCTCACTGGCTCTAGACCCTGTTTGTTCCTGTTCCTATGATGTGATATCTTTCTTTTGTGGTACAATACTATACTATGTTCGCATTGGCATTGGCTTTTGTATCCGCATCTGTGTCCAATTTTCTTTCTGTACAGGTGATTCTCCTCTACCTTCTCACCTTGCATCGTCGATACCCTCCTATCACGCAACGAACTGTCTAAATATATGTGTGAATATGTATCGCGTAACGAGAAATACTATTCATAAACGATAGGTTTAATATTGATAGCTGTACGTGGATGCGTTGCATGCCGCAGCGCTTCGAGTTTTCTGCGTTCTAACTTTGGTATGCACTTAGTATGGCAAACCTATTGGATTTGTAGAAATTGAGGCTTATGTAGCTCGAGGACGACACGGGCAAGATTCGATTTTCCTTCCTCCTTCTACCTCCTATTTGGAACGGGGGAAACGGCCACCGGAAGAACCGTTTTGAGTTTTATCTTTTTACATTAGCTGTTTTCGGTGTTTACAGCACTCTGTTCCTCTCTAGATGCTCTCGATATCATTACCAGTCATCAGCCAGGTCCGGTCCGTTGCGCCTCGCATTGATACACATAAATGTACTGAAATTTCTAACTGATACGATTGGTCGCTGCTGCTCACAGTCCATGCTAAGTGGTGGAGATCCAGTTCAATATCATTCTTCCACGAATACCTTATCCACATATCTATAAATGCAATACATAAACAATAGTCCAGATTACAGTCCGAGCAGGGATTCCAAATCACAAAAGCAGGAGCAAGTAGCACTAGCAGAGAGCGAGAGATACACCATAGAATATCTATGAGGGCCGTGATCGTTTCTTCGGCGAGTCCATCAATACATCTTCCGGCGATATTCCACACTTGCGTGGAAATTGATAACTTGGCGACTCAGGGACGTCGTCTTCTTCATTGTCGAGCCTGGCAGTGGAAGGCAAGATTCGGCGAGATTCATCCCGTTCAGAGTCTTGTGAAGGTAACAGTCGCCTTGGTGAGGAGGGGATGTTCTGGCCGGCGTGGAATACAATAGCAAGCGAGCAGAAGTAGCTCCAGGAGCGAGGTCTTGGTCATTTCCAGAATCATTTTCAGTCTGATATACAGTCGGCGCAGAGGGAGCGTGGTGCCTATGGGAGGGTGGATGAGATCTCGTTGCATGACGACTCTTCGATGTGTAGGGCTTGGAAGAAAAGGAGGTTAAGGCGCGAGGAGATTTGAGAGCCTGTTCATTTTTGGTCTGGACAAGGATCTTCGTTGTTGGGATCGACAGATTCGGCTGTATATTGCTGTATGAGTGCAAGGTCAGGGTCGGAATTGGGCTCGACAGAAACTCACCCCATTCCCAATAAACTTCTCCGCCTTCTCCGCAATCGCCATATCCACCGCCATACAAACATGCCTCTGTGCCATATCCATCTCCAACTCCCCCCCGTGCCTCACCTCCTCCCACCCATCAGCCTTGAGCGCCTTCGTCAACGAGGAAAGCCAAAAGCCCCGGCCATTCGAGAGGAGGTAGATGCGTTTGAGATTGTAGTTGTTTGTCTGTGTCGACGACGACGACGAGGTAGAGGAAGAGGAGGAGGGGTAGGTGGTGGTGGATGCTCGAGATGAGGATGAGGATGATGATAATGGGGGGAGGAGGAAGACATCTCATACTCCGACCTCACCTGCCTCAGCCTCTCCGGAATCTCAGGTGAACAATGCTGTATACAATACGGCGGCAATATCGAATTTTCCTCTGTCGTCCTATGGGGCGCTACGATCGGCCCAGTGGAGGAAGATCCACCTGAAGACGTCGACGTCGACGAGGAGGAATTCCTCCTCATAGACGACAGTCCTTCCTCTCCAGACCCATATCCAGAGGAGTGGAACCAGTGTTCCCTCAGATACGCATCAGGATCGAATCGATCCGGGAGCCCTTTGTACTGGTTCACACCCATGTACTCGTCGTCCCAGCCTACGAGACAATAACAGTGGCGCGAGTAGTCTCCACATCGGAGATGGACCGCGACGACACCTGAGAGTACCCCGGATTGGGGTCGGCGGTTCGGGTTTGATGGATGCTGTGATAACGACGATGAGGATGCAGGTAATGAGGGAAGCGGTGGGAGGGATAGAGATCGCTTAGGTCGTCCGGTTGGAGAATGGCGAAATTCTGGCTACGGCTGACAGCACGAGGAGCGACCAGGCAAAGTTGGCTAAGATGGGGGACTCGAGGAGGGAGGTGAAGATAGGCAGGACGCGTTTCGTGACGAAAAGCATGGACGGATGCGTTAGTATAGAACGAATTAGGTTAGATAAAAGGCATACTCACTCGAAATCAAAAAGTATTTTTCCCTCAGAATCGATCACCACACAAGTTTCCACTGGCAGAGGGACCGGAGATGAATACGTTCATGGGGATACGAGACAGGGGAAGGGCAAAGTCATAGAGCGTATATGGCAGAGGGGACTTTGACCAAACGTGATCTTCAAACACGTATGAGCGGTGAGAAGATGAGCGACGTAGAGAGTAGAGAATGTGAATCGTCTTCATTATTAGAATATAATTCGTAACTGTAATCGTCACGAATTCGTTGAAAGTCGTCCAAGGAACGGAATAGTGACGTGAACAAGCTCCGTGTTTTATAGAAGGCGTAAGTTTTAGAGACTTGCGAAAATAATGATTGGAAGCCGTAGTGGTGGTGGTGGTGGTCGAAGAAGGGAACGAGGAGACCGATTCATTCATTCCCGCGCGCCGGCTAATCTCTGCCGCCCAGTGCCTGGCAGCCGTCCTTCCTCCCCCTGCAGTGATCACCCTAGCTGTGGTATACGTCTTTAGAAAACCGCCCTGTCTCCGTTTGAATCTTCAGCTGATCGTTTCCCAGTGATTGCGAACAAGATATTTACTGCGCCGTAGTACTAAGTATTGAATTGCCAAGTATATTATTTCTTACGCGCTAAAAATAGCTCACATCAAGCAGACTCGCCCGCCCATAAGTTGTAATGTCGAGATAATACTGTACCAGTCAATATTGGACCAGATATGGAGCTGACCAGCGGAAACTTCTCATTTCATTTTGAGAAGGAGGTTCATTCTCCTCGAAACATCCGTTCCGCCACTCTGTCAATGCCCCCGCCTCCGCCGCCCGGGTACTGTCAACCTTTCTCCCTTCTACCATCTTCTCCTTGCGTATGCAAGCACCCTCTCCGCCTTGGATATCCTTCAAACGCTCTCCTTCTAATCCACATACTGTTACTGTAACGACATCATCTCCTCCCTCTCCCCCTTCGTTCGCCAAATGTCCCTCCTCACCAAAAGCGACTCCATCGCTATCCACACCGGAACCGTAATCTCCTTCTCCCATACGGAATCACAACTGTTTAGGCGTATTCCTACTTCCGAGGATATCCCAGTGACTCAAAGTATACAACATCATGTTGTGTGTGTGTCTATTTTCCAAATTGACTAAGCTTGGAAAAACTTCCAAAAAAAAACATGGTACTGGTACTTATGTATGATTCATACAGGTCGGTGGATTATGGTACGTCCTTTCCTTTCAACTTGGCGTTCTCTTTCTCTTTCCCAACATCTCATACTCAATTTCCTAATTGTTACTATTAGGATTACGAAAGCCTTCATTTGCGGCTTTGGAGCAAACATCGATTTCCGCGTCTTGACAATTGATCAGTACTTGAACATTCTGCTTGCCTACGTCAATGTAATCAACAAGATAACCTCGTACGTATGCATCACTCCTCAAGTACAGGGAGAGGAAATGAATTTCTACAAAATCTGACTAATTGGCGCGTCGTAGGGCGATGAACGTATGCTTTCACCTCCCGTCTCTCACCCAGTCCATTTAACGCGAGCTATCGACACTGTATCTTTTTTTCCCCCAAGACTCTCGTGCTGCTTTCCGTACAATAATTCAATCCCGAGATGGACCTTGTTGAGCTAAAGCCACGCTTTTTTAGTGTATCAATAACTTTATCATAGGAATCTTTTACTGCTACAGAATCTATACCGGTAAGTCTCACTAGCCATCATAAAAAGCACCCATCCAAGTGGTAAATGCCCCTCCCGTCATTTGGGCTAGTTAGCCACAAGTGTCATAGCCATGAGTGCCACATTACTTTGTCACTATTTGCAAGGACATGAATTGGGACTTAATCAGGTTGTACTTTGGGCACGTTGATGCATATTCGAAAAACGGAGCAGAGATCATTCCAGATAAATTGGATACTTAGAGAAAAGATCTGGAAGACATATAACACAAGTTTTTAAAAAGAGTTCTTTTTCAACAAAACACTCTCCTTTGGAATTACTATTTACTGAGACTAGAATACAGCCTATAAGATATAAAAGAGTTCTTCTGCTTCTGAAGAATATGCAATATCTTGTTCAGCTCCCACATAATCACTTGGCATGGAACGCCTTTCAAGAAGCTTATCAACTGGCTCAGGATGGAAATGATGCTATTACTGTACCATTTCGACCACTTAGTAAGGGGGTGCAAGTGTGACCACCTCATACAAAAAAATATTTTTGTAAGCACCCTGGGGACTCGGGACTTTATGAAAATTTGGCGTGGTTTCGGCAAAAAAATATTGTTAAGTGCCCGTAGGCGCCGCCGAAATTTGTTTTTTTTTTGTAAGAGGTACAGTATTATGAAAACTTGCCAGGTGTTGGGAAACCTTCCTATTTCTGTGTACTGGAATATTCCTTGTTTTGAAGATCTGACAATTGGACACTTGCAAATATGATGGATAAAGTGGAGAAGTCTATGAAGTGCAATTTGCAGGATAGACTAATGACAGGCCCTAGGACAGCAGACTCATTGAAGGGAAGGATGGAATAGGACAGGAAACTGAAAAAATTGACAATGCAGGTCTTAGCTTTCTGACATTATCTGCGAGTCCCACCTGGCCATCATTGAAAAGGCTTGATACAGATAGTCACAGGTAATTATCAATTGGCAATTGAGCATTTGCAGTGCAATGAACAAAACAGGCCTGCATTGCCTAGACATAGAAGACTATGCCATTTTTAAGCAACAAGATGAGTATCCAGCTCATGCACTGTTTGAGTGTAAAGGGAATATAGGGTTGATTCAGATAGGAAATTTATTCATAAAGACAGTCATTAGAGAGATCCCACAATATGCCCATGCTTTTACAGATCCTTGGGATCTTTTTAGAGTGTTGTTAGGGGACAGAAAGGTCACTGAACCATTGGCGAAGTTGTTTTATGACATTCTTTAGGTCTTCTACAGCACTGAAATTCCTTGGCAAGGCAATAGACTTTAAGTTCAGGAGTTGCTCAGCTTCACCCAGGACTGTTGGCGCACCAATTCACACATGGTAATGTAGGTTTTTGCCTCTGTTAGTAAGGAAGGTGCGCTTTTAGAGTGGTCCAAGCTTTCCTGACCTTTGGTTGCAATGTGGTTACACCTGTATTGGAAGTTTGGTTTTAGCCTGACATTCTTTGGAGCCCTTCCTTTTCCATTGGGTAATAGTATGAACACCTGTTCTTCAGGATGCATGTCTGAGGCAGGGAAGAATACATCATGAGGGGTGTGAGCTAATCCTTGGCTAGTATCTCATCCATGTCAAGTGTGTATCTTGCCCCCCTGTAATAGGAGTGTGTGTTCCATAGCTGTACATTGTACAATGGAAGTATTGTAATGAATAGTAGTATGGTAAACAAGTTGTTCAGGAATTGGACCTCCCCAGAATTATTTAATATCCTATCCTGTCCTATCTGAATGGTCTACTTACACAGACCGACCCTGTTCTTGTGACCTTTGGAGAGTCAATCCTTGCAAAGAAAATTTGTAGTGAATCTAAGATATCAACCCCAAACCTGCAAACCACACATGGGCAGAAAAAGCATTGGAATGTATAAGTATCTATCTTCTTCCTTCTCCTTGTCTTACCCATTATTTTGTAGGCTAAGCTGACATCATTTGTGCAACAGCAACTTACATCTACAGACTTTCCATTTCAACATACATCAATTCCCATCCCTGGGTGTAAGGACACTGTACTTGGTGTTCAGCCTATGCCCTATAGCCTAGGCACACATGGGCTGTCCTCAGGTTGTTTAAGGCTTCTCAGGAGACCTAGGCTACATAGGGTGCCCAGGGTGCCAGAGGACACACCCCTAATCCTGTGGAACCTGAGGATCCCTGAAGTTCCCTCAGGATCCCTGGGGATCTTTGAGGTGTCCTCAGGCTTTAACATATGAATGGGAAATAATAAAATATACTTTCATCTGTTCTTCTACTTACTTTAATCTATATATTCCACTTTTGTACTGCTTCTTATGTACTTTAGTATTGTCCTTGTAATGATACATTGTTCCCTATTACTTCAGTTTTCATACTCAGTTATCACACTTTAAGTACAGTCCAATATATTAATGTAAGCTTTGCATTGACTTAGCATACTCCAGAACAGTATATTTGCATAATACAAAGTCTATACATATGTACATAGTATACATACAATAGGTTATAATAATATTGTGCATATTTTGACCATGGGAAAATGATTTTGATTGTAGACAGTTCACAGTGAACTCATCATGTGATTTATGGAAAAAGTGAAAACCTCTGCATAATTC
>KN834812.1:107625-135739 GCA_000827265.1 Collybiopsis luxurians FD-317 M1 | reverse complement strand
TACTTCTTTCCTCAAAGAAAGCACCTCCTCCTCAAGCTGCTCAGCAGCATTAAACTTCCCAAGTAACCTGTATGTATTTGCAAGATTGCCCATAGAACTCAATGTCTTATGGTGGCTATCCCCAAGTACTTTCTTGGACAAAGAAAGCACCTCCTCCTGAAGCTGTTCAGCAGCATTAAACTTCCCAAGTGAGCTGTATGTACTTGCAAGATATGACATGCAAACTAATGTATCAGGGTGGTTAATCCCATATTCTTTCTTTGCCCACAAAAGTCTGACCTCTTCTATTGCCTCAGCTTGTTTCCAAAACCCACTATTTGTGAAAATTCTTGCAAAGCTGCTCTGGACCTTCAAAGTTGGTAAAATTTCCAAGGAGTCCTCAAATTGATTGACATGAACTAGCAGCCTTCTTTGCATCTGCAATTCCTCATTAGTTTCTCCATATGGAGTTGCTCGTGCTAATATTAACATTGCTGCTTGTTTTACATCCTGTTGATATTCAATAGTCTCTTTAATACATGCATGCATGACTGGGTGGAATGTAATTGACCTGTTAGACTCATTGTATGACACAAGACATAATTGATACAACTCCTCTATGCTTGTTTCAAGTACACTCTCTTTGTGAAGCAGTGTTACAAGTTTATTCATATATTCCATTGCAGCAGTGGGTGAATTGGAATCACCTGGTCTAATATCCTCTCCAGTAAATGCAGCAGCATGAGTAAATATTGCTATTGGAATGGACACTGGATGTAGGTAGCCACAGATTTGAATCAAACACTGAGTTGCATAGCTCAGCTGATCAAAGCTGAGCTTAAAGGTACTAAAAACAGTTTCATGATAGTTGTCCACTGTTTTCAATCTATAATTCAGAATCTTTGTTTGCTGCCTTTTGAAATAAGCCAAGTAGTTCTCCAGTTTACAAATTGGGGCTTTGTAAATATATGCTCCTGCAGTTGCTACAGCAAGTGCATGATACCCCAGTGCATCAACAATTTCCATTGCAAAATGTTCATTCTCCTCAGAATGCTCTTCATGGGCATGTTTTAACAATAGCTCTACAGCATCCTCTTTGGAAAGGTCACCAAAGTGCATGTGAGGTCCAGGAAAGGCCATTTGAATTGTATCCCCAAGTCTACTTGTTATGATAATATTCCCATGATTGCAACTGGGAATGTAATCTTTGATATACAGCTTATCAGCATCTGCATTATCAAAGATGCATAACCAATTCTCTTGAGTTCTTGCTAGGTATTTCTTAACATCTTCAATTTGTTCACCAACTCTCAGTGCCTTTCCAAGCTCATTAAAATTGGCAAGGAGTGCAAGTTTAGAGGTGGCATTAAAGAACCATATATTTGAGAATCTATGTGAATTCTTTAATGTCAGTATACTAACCAAAATACAATTATGCCTGACCTGGAATGATTTTGAGCAACAAATTGAAGTACAACTTGTGTTTTTCCAGTTCCCCCAGTTGCAACAAGAGGGACCACTTTCTGCTGGACAGCTGGAATAGAGAATATCCTAACAAGCTGATTGAGGATATCTTGTCGTCCAACAAAGTATTGAGTAGGAGATGGACACATTAGAACTTGTGAGGGTGGCACAATTAGGTCCGAAGTTCTGGACTCCGCTGGCATTCCTAACCCAGGACTAATTTCATCTTTCCCTGTTAAAATGAGCTTAAATGTCCTCCCTCCTTTCAATATGGAGAGCTACATGTATCTTACCATAATACTGGTTTACTACTTGAACATTAACATCTCTCCCAGCGGTGTTGAAAGTTGGTGAGCCATCAATCCTGAAATTGGATGCACCAGATAGTACAGATACAGACTCTGGCGCTGTGATGACATTAGTTGCATAATAAAAATTTATAGATTTACAACTTATATTCACCGGAGTCATTTTGGGACTGATGCCTTTTTGCAGTGGGAATAGAATCCTGCAATGATCGAGACCTCTTCAAGTTGTGGGGTTGCATGGGTGGATGATGGCGGTTCGTGTTCAAGATGTGAAGGGCATCTGATTGCTTTAATAGTGATAACGTAAGAACCTCGTTAGTACCGCACGCTGTTGCCCGATACAATAGTCCAGAGCATTGGTTCGATCAGATGTCAGATGTCACAAGTTTGTACCTTCTGCACTGGTTATGACAGTTGTTCGCGCTGCGGCTAGAATAATTTAAAATGATTGTATTCACGTTCCCAGATGTTAGGACATTCCTCCCGGGCGCACGGCACACCTACGGCTTAACTTAAGCGCACAGCACAGTCAAATTATAATATGCAGCACTTGTCACATGAGTGATCCTTGTCGCTTTTTGTTGGGTCAGACAAGCTGCATGTTCTATACTTTCACTGAGGAGTCTTCAAGCCCCTGTCGAAACTGATTGCAGCAGATTAACCGACATCAATCGCCGGAGAGCAGACGATAACCGCCGGACAATTGACAGCGACTCCTGAATAGCAGACGCCAAATCAATGGAGAACGGACATTCAATGCCTCACATTCCATCAATGGATGGCCCGGAATTTTGAAAGAAATCCGCCGTCATAGAAATGATGCTGTTGACTGATTGACACTTTTTCAGTCTTTCGTTGGCGAAGTGCGTGGTCCAAAGAGATTCCCTCACCTGTATGACTCTGTGTGTAGTGCTAGAGTGATGTGAATCTGAAATGACGCAGAAGTTAGGGACTTGGAGGTAGGCGCTTGAGAATATAAGGAATATAACCTTAGATATCCATGAGTAGTAATAATGAATCATAGAAAGTCTAATTAGATACGATAGTCAAGCTATAGATAAGATTAGATAAGATTGTATGACTATTCGCTACACTGTGTTCCGTGAGAATTTTCACCAAAACGGACAAGAAGTCCTCTTTTGTCTTTTACGATACTAGCATGCAGTCTATGCGTGCTCGTCTGCTGTGAGAGGAGGAGAGGGAAACAGAGCAAGAGATGACTTTGGGAACAAACATTGGATTGTTTGGTCACCAATGCTCTCTCGCGAGGGTCCCGAAAGGGATGCCTAGCTCAAGCCAGCACTGGTGAATGTATGTAAATACATGAGACAGAACAACACGAGAAAAAAAAAAAACAAAGAGTCGGGTAAGAGGTATACAAGGGTGGGATGAGAAAAGCCAAAAAGCTCGCTATCGAGCTCTATGTGAGATATGTGAGAGAGAAAAAGGACACAAGGAGTAACTACAACGAGATCATCTTAAATACTGAGAGAGAACAATACAGAGGTCCAAGAGGTCAAAGGGAGTGGCCTGTGGCTAGTGTGGCTAGCCGAAGAGTGGCGCGCTCGCTGCATAGACCGCGGCCAACTTGCTTTGACCGGTCCACCTTTCTCTTTCTATCCCACCTGTGCCTTCACTATCATCCCTCAGACTTGAATTCGAGCATGGCTCGACATCCGCCATCGCAAAAGTCATCTTTAGACTTTCCGCCGGCCAAGAACGCCCTTCACAGCAGCGCGCTTCAGCTTATCTGGCAGACAAAGAAGCTCGTTCTTATTCTTGGTATAACACCGCAGCTTGTCGATATTCATACTCGTAAGTCTTTCTTTCCTTGGACTATTCTTTACTTTTTAGAGAGAATCCTGTACAGATAGCTCTGACGAAGAAAACTGCTTTCAATGAAAATGATTTATCGATTCAACCGCCTCCTCCAGTTCCAGGCTCAAAACCACTGATAATGGTACCGGTACCACCTATAGTCTGTCCTCCTCCAGAACCTCTTCTCCTGCTTCCTGTACCACCGGCCACCATTTGCGTACTTGCGATACCGACGATCTGTCCCTACTCAATTCGACCAATGACTCCAAATCCTTTCTTTGCCTTGCCCCACCTATTTCCCGGTCCTCGTTATCATCGTCACCGTCCAGTGACGACGACGATAGCAGTATAGGTGAATCAAGTCTCAAAGTCGACACGCAGTACTCGGTACTTCATCCGACACTGCCACTTCCACCGCCACCACCACCCTCGCTGCTGGAGACCGTTCCTCCAGGGCCTCATTCTATCTTTATTTGATGCTCCTCACCTTCCTTTCCACAAACATGCGTCTCGCAAAGACGGATAGGATCAAGAGGATTTTGGGAGATGAGGTCCCTGTTCGTCTGGTGTATCCGCAGGAGGAGGACGACGAAGAGGATGAAGACGAATACGGGTACGGGTACGGGTACGGGTACGGGTACGGATACGATGAAGCGAGGACGCGTCCGGCCAAAATGACAGCGATGATTCATTTTAGGCCTCTTCCACCTCTCCTTACCGAGCACGAGTCGGTGCTTCCTCTCCTACTGCTTCCTCCTTGCCAGAGTCGGAATCGAATGATACCAGTCCTCTCGAGGCTTGGTTTACCCGGGGTGCAGGTGGTGAGGCTGTTGCGTGTTTTGAGAAGTTTTTAAATTTTGAGTTGGCACAGGCGAAGGAGGTATGAGGTAGACGATGTGTGATCGTTGGTCTGGAAATATTTTTTTCTTCCTCTCTCCCTCTGTGTGTGTGATGTTTCTCCATCTGCTCGTCTGTCTCTCTTCAATAGCGCACTAGTTGCTCGAGCTTGCTTGATGCCTTTTTCTTGCATATTTGCCTTGCTCTCACCGGCTATGGACGTCGTTTGTTTCTGTTCCTATGATATGTTCTTTTTGTGGTACAATACTGTACTATGTTCGCATTGGCATTTGCTTTTGCATCTGTATCTGTGGCAAATTTCCTTTTTGTACAGGCAATTCTTTTTTACCTTCTCAACCTGCATCGTCGATACCCATATACGTGCGTGTATATGTATCGTGTAACGGAAAATACTATTTATAAACAATAGGTTTAATTTGATAGCTGTAAGTGGATGCGTTGCAGGCTGCAGCGCTTCAAGTTATCATGGCTCGGACTTTGAGTCAGCACCGGGCCGACCGGTGGCTCAAAGTCCGAGGTCCCGGGACTCTCTGTTGGTTCGCGGATGGCAACCGCTTCGCGCGGGGGCAGGCGCTAATCGGTTCACGCGCTGTCTTCAAACCACAACCAGTGGGCCCACCTTCCCTCGGTATGAAATATGTCGCAATCTCGATATCTGTACTCAGTACGTTGTGAACACGTCTACTTCTGTAGTCGAGGCGTGTTGAATTTTTTTTGCTCCTGGATTTCCACAGAAAACTCGCCGGCTCGCTTGGGAAGGTTCAACAGCCGAAATTCTTCGTCTTGCTGATTTAGCAAACGATTCCAATATCATCGACATTCTTTCGGTCTTCCATCGTCATGTCAAGAAGCCTCCCTCCGACTTTAAGCTCGATACCGCTCTTCCGATTACGGATCGAGTTGCTGCTGCGACTGCGTCCGTCTCAGCCATCTGTAAACTTCATGTTACGTCAAGGATGAAGTGGAACCGGGATTTGACGATTGGAGGGAAGTCGCTCAGCTCTGTTTGGACTCGTCTTTGGCCCGATCTGTGGCGATGGCTAGAGACTGGGGTCTACCTCAGCTCTCGAGAGGCGCCTTTCCTCGATTCAAATCGCCAAAGGCTTTTAGGAGAGCCATTAGTGCAGGATATGAACCGGAGAAAGACTTTCTTTGACACGAGTGTTGGCTTGCTCAATGCTTTACTGAAATCGGACCACATAAGCTCTTCTTTGTTTCACTCTACCAACGGATTTATCGAGTGCTTGGTCGAAGGATTTCTCTACGCAATCAAAACCGAATCCGCTGTTCTTTTCCCAATCGCTCCGAGCATTGCCGATTATATGGATGCGGATGACACCCTTAAATTTCTCCTCGTTCTCGAACGTTACCAACCGGAAGATGGTATTGGGGTTATCTTCGCGCATGCCAAATACCTTACCTATAAGAGGGATTACTCTCCATATGCTCTCGATATCATTACCAGTCTCCTTCGGGTCATGTACCTATCAGTCAGGTCCGGTCCGTTGCGCCTCGCCTTGGTGCGCATGAATGTACTGAAATTTCTAACTGATATGATTGGTCGCTGCTGCTCACAGTCCATGCTGAGCAGTATGGATTCAGTTCGATATCATTCTTTCGCGAATATCCTATCCATATGTCTATACCTCATCCATCTCATCCTCACTGCCGATATATCCGTGCTGTTCGTCCACCAGATCCTCGATGACAATCTGCTGATCCATCTTTTGCGTATTCAAGTGGTTCTCGAACGGATCAAGGTGTTCATTCCTGACGTTCGGGAATGCGCGGGGTTGTTAGAAAATGTTAAGAGCGTCTTTGACTCTATTGGGAAATTCCTCGCATACCCTTCTATTATGCGTCGCGTTTCACGAGCTCAGAAAACCGTACAACGGCTGGGGATTTTTGAAAAGTATATCGTTTCCCAGTCAGATTCAGGTCGACCTTCTACTAGTGGTTCACATGACATTTTCCGAATCATTGGGGATTCGTGGGCGAATATGTGTGCTGAAGTCAGAGCTAATCAAGAAATTCTAAGCAGGATAGCCTCTTCAGGGCGTGTTTGCTCGAATGCCGAGGTACGTGTTATGGTGGCCTTTACATCTGTCGACTGAGCTTCTTTTTCTCTTCCTTTATGTCTAGTGTCCAAGGGTATTTCTAGATCCAACGATCATCTTTCAAAAATGCTCTCAGTGTCTACAAGCTTGCTATTGCTCGAAAGAATGCCAACGGGCCGATTGGAAACGTAAGCCAGAAGAGCTCAGTCACAAAACTAAATGCCACTTAGCCGTCGAGGATGCGCCTGGTCAGTTATAGGATCTCGACCGTCTAAATCAATTTTATTTTACTTATAAGAACTACCAGGGGGACTCAGATCACCCGTAGATGAGTTGGATGTTCAAGGAGCTTCCAGGATCATAGTCAGCAAGATGGCTGAAAATGCGGACATGTGCCGAAGAATTACACAGCTAATTCATAATTTCTGCCCCATTGAAGATCCTCAAATGAACGCTGACCATCCATTCTTTATACCCACCGTCCGGATTATATATCGGACAGAACAAAAACATCCCCTCATCGACGTTCTTCCTTTATTTGACGTACTTTTGCCTCAAATCGAGGACCATCGCGAAGCGAGGGATCTCGGTCCCTTTGAGAAAGAGAACGCGATGAAGTTGTACAAGGCATTCGGTGATTCAAATTCCGAAGCTGTGTTGTATTGGAGATGCGCTCTTCCGTTGGGATGGTATGATGCCGCGTGTTCAGCTCGGGAGATGCGCCGTGTTTTGGTGTATGTGGTTTTACGGAACCTTACCGTAGCTAGGTCGCTTAGCGTTGGTCCATGGAATCAGGACACGGGTAGCTTGATAAACTGACAAGGTTGTACCCGATATCTACTTGATATTTACCTATATCTTGATCGTATTCTTGGAACGTAGCCAGTAGAGGATGCTCGCCGCTGCCCAAAGCGGTTGACTTGACTTGCACAAACTCCGGATCTTTCCAGGGACTAGAAGGGCAGAAACGATATTGAATATTGAATATCTGTATCTTCGACAACGGGATTCGTTGCTCCTTGGTTTGAGCTCTGCCCCCCTCGCGGTATCTTATCCGGCTTGGCATCATATCGGAGATAAGATAACGCCCAACCTGGGAGAACCTGGGCGCCTATCAGCGATCATTTAAAAAAATTGTAACTGACTCCGATCTCTGTCTTTCACCTTGACATCCACTTTGACACCCCGCTTTTCTGCGAGTTTTTCTCACTCACACCACTTGAATTTCTTTCCAGCGGCGCTCCCGTTATCTTTATCTTTTTTTTTTTGCTTTTGCATAAATCGTGAACATGGCTCATAACGAATGGAAATCTGTTGGCAATGGACATTTAGAAGGGCCTGTTTCGATTCCAGACCTCGATGTGCGTGTCTTGTTGCTTTATAATGCTCATGAACCATCTAAACGTCTTCCTGGTCCCTCCTTTAGCCTTCGAAACTAACCATCACCCTCACCGACACTCCCAAACCACTCCCCAACCCCGAAGACCTCGTATTTGGTGCGGTGAGTGTTACCGTGTACCTTTCCAGCCTCCGCTCAGGAGTTTCGGATCTTAACTGTATTTCTCATGATTGTTCCAGATAATGACGGACCATATGTTGGTCTCATCTTTTGATCCCATTAACGGATGGTCTGCGCCTGAAATCAAGCCTTACGGTCCCTTCACTTTGGATCCGGCGTCAAGTTGTTTCCAGTACGCCACCAATATATTCGAAGGAATGAAGGTTGGACACATTTATCATCGCTGTTTCAACCAAGCTCACGTTGGAATCTCCTTGATGACTAGGCTTACATTGGCCCGGATGGTAAACCACGACTGTTTAGACCGGAAAAGAACATGGCGCGTTTGGCGCGTTCAGCTGCACGTCTTGCTTTACCGGTCAGTCTTGCTCGTAATTGCGCAGAATTTGGCCTTATGCTAACGCGTCTTTCAGCCTTTCAACACGAATGCCTTGTTAGAACTCATCAAGAAGCTTATTGTCATTGACCAAAGATGGATTCCGAACCTAGAAGGACACAGTTTATATCTCCGCCCGACTATTATCGGAACGCGTCCCAGTGTGTTCTCTCGAATCTCTTCCCTCTGTCAGATGAATCTAATGTTTTTGTTCTCCTCCAGCCCTGGGTGTCGCTGCGTCGGATCGTGCTCTGCTCTACGTCATCCTATCTCCCACAGGTCCTTACTTCCGTACAGGACCCAAGCCAGTATCGCTTTTTGCTGCTGCCGAAAATGTCCGAGCGTGGCCTGGAGGTACGGGCTCGCATAAGGTCGCAGGTAATTATGCTCCCGGGTTCTTACCGCAGAAAGAGGCTGCGAAACTTGGGTACGAACAGATTTTGTGGTTGTTGAAAGATGAGAGCGGGTGGAAGGTTACTGAGGCAGGAGCCATGAATATATTCGTCGTTGTTGGTAGGGAAGATGGAGGTACGTTCGCGGTCCATAGTAATTTTGCACCTTATTAAAATCCCTATTCCGATTTTTTGCAGATCTTGATGTTATCACTCCCCCGTTAGACGGGACGATTCTCCCAGGTGTCACTCGAGAGTCTATCCTAGCCATTGTCAAAGCACACACAGACGGGAAACTCTGCTTGCCGGGTATCTCACCCACGAAATGCTTACATGCGCACGAACGATCGTTTACGATTGCCGACATGGAGGTGTGGGCTGAGAAAGGACAGTTGCTGGAGGTGTTTGCGGTTGGGACGGCCGCGGTCGTTGCGCCTGTTGGACGTGTTGGGTTCCGGGATGATGACTCGAAGAAGGCGATTAGGGATTTGATGTTGCCGCCTTATGAAGGAGGGATGGGACCTATTGGTCGCGCTGTACGAACGATGATTATTGATATACAGGAGGGACGATTTGAATGGGAGGGCTGGAGTGTTGCTTGCCAATAGAGTAGATTAGATTGCTTGGCTGTTTTTGCTTGCTTGATTGATTGCTAACGCCGACGAGTACCTCTGTTCTTTGCTAGATTTTATTTTGTATTTAAGTAGATATCTAGATCTACAGCATAGCTGGGCTTATTTGTCACACGATTTCTGTATCAACTCACCGTCATCGTCTGTACTCCAAAGAATCTTCACTGTTTGATTTTTAGCCTGAATTTTGGACAATGCTGATCGCTTCGTAGATCTTTTGGGAGCTATGACTCCGTGCTCAACAAGATTGAGTGCCCGAGCCTAAACGGGACGGCAGACTTAAGCCCCGCCTTCGGCGTTTGTCTTCCTGGCGTCTGTCTTCCTCTCTAACACATTCGCAGAATGCTGGGCTCGTTCGTTTAATACTCGATAGTCCGGATCAATTTTGTTGGAAGTCTTCACTAGATAGGTTCGGATGTCTACCCGAGTATCGAATGATTGTTGCCTTAGTCTCTGAACTCCATCTGGCGAGCACAAAGCCATCAAATTGTTCTTAGTGATGTGCGGGCTTCGGCTCAGAGCCGTTGAGCCGGGTAAGCCAGGCCCCGGCCCTATACCGGCTCGAAGAGGGCTCAGGGCCCGGCTCAGAATTTTGAAGCAGGCAGCTGGGGCCTTAGGCCGAGGCTTGCCAGGGTGTTAAAACAGTAAATACCAAGTGCATAATACAGAATTTTTGTTCAAGGGTGATAAATAATTGTCTTCGATTGAGGCACTCAACTGGATTCACACCAGACAAAATGTGTATGTACTATCAATGTTCCAGAGTTGCAACCGAAACTCTCGGCATGGAAAAACTTGTGCATTTTTCAGCAGATGAGCTCTATTTTTTTCATATATTGTAAATATATCCTAAACCTGAATTTAGCCAAGTTTGAGAATTTTAGAATGGCTCCAGGTGTAGCCAACGCGAAGCCAGTTTGTGGTCAGAAAATGGCGGGAGTTGCAATCCGGTTCAGCGATTCCGAAGCGTATGGGAAAATTGCAACTTACATTCTCCTGGCCTGTTTGAAGCAAGTTCTAGGTGGTACTCAAGTCCCAGAGACTGCGGAACAAGTGAATTAGTATTAAATAGGTGTAATATGGCTACAGTATAAGTTTTGGGGGTTTTGAAGCAGTCTAAGTACGAGCCGGCGTCGAAAAGTGACTTGCAACTGGAGTTTCAATATTTTTCTCATAATATTTCACATCTTAAGGCCAATAGGCCCCTTGCATACATATATAAGAGCTTAGATTAAAAATTTGAAGAGTAACAGATGGAAATTGCACTCAAACGAAATGATTTATTTGCCCGATTGCAACTCTGGGTCTGATTGCAACTCTGAGACATTGATAGTAGAGAGCAAGTATGCTTAATCAACTGTATCATGTGACTCATTGTATGTTGACTTCACTACTGTTCAAGCTCTCATCTCCATAGGTTCAGTATTTTTGCAACAGAGGTTGTGGTAATATATGCCAATTCCATAGATGTCATTCATAATTTCCAAAAAATTCAATGATATCACTTGAAATTCTCCAGACCACTGAGGCCAGGCCCTTGGCTGTCTATGAGGGCCCGACTGAAGATTTCAGTGAGCCCTAGCCGGGCTTTTGAGCTGGGGCCCAGCCGGCACATTGATAGAACTTTTCAGAAACATTCATTCTGGAAGGGGGTAGGCTGGGGGTTCTAGTAGAGAATGGTAAATGAGTTAGAATATATTCACATTCACCATTTGAATGTGAATGCCCCTTAAAGGTTGAATGCTTTCGAGGCACTAAAAGAAACTAAACTACAGGTGTAATTTAAGCTAAAAATTTACAAGTTTTGGTTGAATTTAGCTATTTTTCAAGGGGTATGTGAAAATATATATATCATAGAATATTTTAAGGTTAAGATTGCAAGGACTGTCCCCCATTTCCAGACCATCATCAAGGGCAATAACCTCCCACAGTTGGAGACATGTTTTGAGTGCCTTTCTGCACAGCCTCTGCCTGCAACTAGCTCCTTCCCAATACTTTCCCCAGGCTCCCCCCCAACAGTGCCGTGACCTGTGACTTACGAAGTGGTTGAAATGGTACAGTATACTAGGTATGTTAGTAAGGTGCCCAGTATATGTGATATATAAGTATGTACTCATGACAAAGGCGGTAGTCTCATATGGAGCTTGTAGATAGTAGAACAAGAAAATAAAGAAGAAGAAAGGAGGGGGGGATTCTGACTCATAACCAGAGATTGGAACAAATCAAGTACTAAATATGTAAATGGCAAAAGAGTCTGTAGGAGTATAGAACAGCCACCATATCTTAACAGTACACTCTTTAAAAACTCTAAATTCCCAGAGGAAATTTTTTATATAACCCCCCATTTTTGAATTATAATACAGTGTCAGGTGTCAGTGTGTTTAATAAAACCTACCTGGGTTCAGTCGGGCAGGTGCATTAGATGAGGTTTCATAAAGACACAAGGCACTAACTAGGACTGTGAGTTCATTTGGCCTTCAAAGTACTCAGTAGGTGTAATTTGGTACTGGTAAACTGTAGACTGGTCAGTACTGGTATTTGGTGACAGTAACTTGACTTGGTGGACTTTCTTTAATGTATATCTTTCAGAAACTGGTGAACATGAGCCTGAAACAACTGACCACCCTGGGACTAGCTTGCTTAGACTATAATAAACTTGACAGTGTAAAATGGTAGCTCAAACTACTAGCCTCTCAGTGGGTCTAGCTAGCTTAAACAAAATAACTTGACTTGACTTGACTTTACAACTTTAGTACTTAAATCTAACCAACTTGCACAACTGGATTCACTGATACAGCTTGCACAAAGCTCTTAGAAAGCAAGTGTAAGATAAAACTTTATATTTGGTAGAGTGGTATGTAAAAAGTGGGAGGGAGGATCTCTTCAAGGCTAAAAATCCCCTAGTATTTATATTACAAAATTATATTACTTCCTATTTAAGCAATTTGACTCATAGTGACTCTATTTGACTCTAGTTGACTCCTCCTAAAATTTTCAAAAGCTTCATTAGCCTTTTATAGTATCCATGACTCATTTAGTATGACCTGAGCTCTATAAGTGGAATAATCTTTAATTCTCCTACCTTATCTTATTAGAGAGCTCTCTAGAGATCTTTACTCTCTAGAATTATTTCTAGTAATTAATTAATTATTTACCAGTAATTTCTTAAAACAGGAATGACTCCTGACAACAGTATTGCCATTTTCAATGGTTAAGACACCTTACCCAGAAAAAATCTAATTTGAGGCTTCAGTTTTGGCAATTTGTGAAAATCCTTATACAGCAACTATTTCTCACATAATCATAATACATACCCAAAAAATCACAATGATTCTATGAATAATCTGCAAAACTTGGATCTAGTCAACATCTGTAACCTGTTCTCAGACCAAGACATACACAAAAAAAATAGCAGGTGCATCTCTTTCTGTGTGCCTGAGCAATAGGATACTTCAGTTACAGCATTTCTCAAAATCAAATTAGCAAAACAGAAACTGACTTACAATAGCAAGGTCCATCATTATCCATAAACAGCACCCATTCATATGCTCCCAAACGGTATGATGAGGGTGCGTAGAGATAAACCCGAGGCATATAATATCATACCGGCCTTAGGCCCAATTATCCAGCGAGCCTTCCCGTCGTCAAACGTACTTTCATACATGCATTATATCCGGTTCATTCCCTAGTTCATACACTCTTCTATGCATGCTCCATACGCTGAATACTATGCGCATGGGCTAGACAAAAGATACTACTCATTTTGCAACCTATATACTCCAGCGCTCTATGGTACAATACAGTAGTGACCGGTTATAATATAGCCTCGTTTTGGGTTTCGCAAAGACTTCACCCAATGATCACTGGCTGACAATGCAAGGTTCAACAACTACGAGGAAGTAAAAAAACAATAGGCTTCGTAAATTTGCAAGGTAAAGCGGTAACGAATATTCTAAATACAGTCTCCATATAATCATAAGCATTGTCAATGAAGAGCAATAAATCATCAACCCCTTACGTGCATAGACACCTCAGACAATAGCAGTGGTAGTGGATGTCCCATCATCAATAAGTTCATCTCTCTGTGTGTGACTTTGGAAGGTGGAAAATTTAGGACTCTCTTCGAGGGGAAACGAGTTCATATCACTCGCACCGGGGCTAAATACAAGCCGTCCGGCAGCAGATGGTGCTAATTTTGAGCCTGGGTTCACATGATCAGACGTATATGCCCTCTGAGACGCCACTCTTGAAATAATCAACAACGGAGCAATAATCTAAGCTTCAGATGAGATCAAGATACTATAGTAAATGTACTACTGCGCACCTGGGTTTGAGCCAGAATCGGCAAAAAGACAGTAGATGCGTTATTCCCAGCAGCATAAGTGCCAAGGAATAGAAGCGAGAAGACAGAGTACAAAGCAGAACTTTCCACGAGCATAGCCACAATTGCATTATAGGGAAGATTTCTGCTGTATATATTGCTGGTCCCTTTAAGATGATATTGATGAAGTATCAGACGGGCTGAGATCAATAGCGTGAGCAGGATATTCAGGCTGGTGGATAATGCAAAATATGGAAGGCCAAAATCGACCGCTCCCCCGACGAATAGATTTGAATTCGGACTAGAAGATTGATAAAGAAACATGATCGCCATTGCTGAAACATGTGAACGCTAGTGAGTACGCTAAATGTTTTGACGCAAAAACAACTTACAAGTAGATCCAAGGTACATGATGAACGGGAAGGCAAGAATCCATGATTTGCCCGTCCATATCACTTTACAGCGATACATCTGAAGTAGGTATTATAAGACGACACGAAAGTCTAATTCTTGATAAGATGCTCTCCTACCAGCAGACCATCCGCGAGCAAATTTGAGAGAACAAAGCAAACATTTGTGATGATCACCAGGGGGCTAGAGTACACGGAAAGTCCATATGCCTCAGGTCCACCGGGGTAATTTCGGTTGTCAATGAATGAGATTACAGATAAATGCAGGTTGAGAGCGACAAATATTGTTCCCAAACTGAACAAGCAAAGGGTGTACACAGCTAGGTAGTATTTAGGCTGTTGGTGGGCGCGTGGCCAGAGGAGTCTTTTAATACAATGGAAAAATAGAACTAAGGTTATGCCTAAATTTGACTATCATTTCGGTGAAAACTCTTAGGCTGAAGTTGTGCTCACCGTAGAACATATGAGAAATATTGACTCCCACGAAGTCACAATGTTCCAGAAATATGAGCTCCGGCGGTTCTTGGGGGGCATAGGGATTTCCAGCAGGTACGCTGATGTTTGAAGCCATGATGGGATGAGTAATGTCTTCAAAGGATGCAATGAGGCTTCGCCTACTCGTTACTCCTCTTATATGCCTTAAGCGATGACGAAAAGAAGGTTTAAAACTTATCGCTCTTGTTTCATGACCCTATTATCGGCAACTAGCAAGTCGAGTGGTACCTACCGTATACCCTATGTGGATAAGTAGGCTGCATCAAAGTTTGATGATCGGGTAATCTTGACCCAGCTAATTCCCGAATTTCAATTCTGATACCGCAAGACATTCTCCGGTCTTAAAGCTCTTACAAGGCATCAAGATCAGGAGCAGTCCCATTCGACAGGAGGACAGCCGCTATCTTCGGCTGATTCAGATATCTTCGATGCCCACCCAAGTCGAGCCTCTTGCGAGTCAATCCTTGGAATCTCATGTATATCCCACTTTCTACGTCTCCAGTTGCGCATGGCTCTGTTGAACACCGTCACCGCTTGCACCCAGGAGAAGCACTCAGGAGTTTCATTCTGGATGTACTGGCTTTCGTGACCTGCATTGCTGTTATTGTGTCCTCGACACTCTCTATTTTGGCTTACAGTAATCTGAAGGCTCACAAATCTGAACCTTCGGGGAATATTGGAAGACGACCCAGTACCTATATCAACTTGGAAAAGCTATATAGTCAACATCGTAACGTAGATCAAGGAGCCAAGGCACCTTTGCCACCGTTCGAGAATTTTGCCCATGTAGTTCTTCAGGTTAACACCAATGACCGTCAGAGGACACTACATGAAGATTATCGACACTACTATAGTCCAGAGGGTTTTGTATATCCAGATGATCGGCACATTGTAGCTTCTCCTCAGGTGTGTTAATTGTTGAGTTTATGTCGGTTATAGCAATGTGCACTCATCTTCAACCGAAGAAATCAACAATCTTACAATTTATGAATCAAGACTTTGGAATGGAAAACTGCACCTTGGAGGTATCTATCCCGCCTCAGAATGCTAGCTGGGATGCTGGAGTTGAGATTGATTCCAGGAGTGTCCTTGAGATTTGGATGTTGGACAACTCCGAAGAGCTTGGTCGCCACTATCAATGGACACAGGCTCCGAAGAGAACGTCTCTACTCGCGGTTTTCGAGTTTTTTTCGGAAGATCGGAGCGACAGTTTTTCATTTCATTGTCCATCTCATTCATTCAGTACGTTCGAGTTGGTGTGTTCGGAAAAGGTGTCGGGCTGCCATGTGGAGTTTTGGCAACGGAAAAATACTTCCAATCCGAACGGTAAGCACAGAAGGCTTTTTCACTTGAGAGTATTGACGATCGACTTCGGGTGTTTTTTAGGCATATATGTCACGCAACACGACTCAGGGATTTTGTAGTGCTTTAATGTCCCAAACTTCGTTGGGCTATTAGTGTTGAATGAACTTATGTTAATTAGAGGAGAGAACCATAACTCCAAAAATACTGAATAGCAGTTATGAACAAACCGAAGCCCAGCACCTGTTCACCAAAATTCATTGATCTTTAAACGAACGTATATTGCTTAACGTGAAACTGGTGAAAATAACTGACATTCTCTCGACAGAACCAAAATACGCCAGAACAATCAACCACCACTCAACTTCGCAAGTAGCAAGTGCCGGCTACGAGCCTGTCATTGTAATTGGTTGCGGATAAGTCATAGATAGCACCCGAGTCAATATTGATGCCGTCGCCGATACAGTCGCTCTCGCTGAAATTGATCAGTCTTTAGCCACATTTCGGACAATCTGAACTTACACCCAGAAATCGCAGCCTACTCGCGAATCCAGCATTTCGATGCTGGAAAGGTCGTTTTGATACGGTGCAGGCAATTCGAAGCAGAAATCGCAGGCCAACGACTCGATGAAGCAGGACCCAGCAAAATTTGCGTCAGTACAACCAAGAAAAACTTGTATGTATTCAGGATCATCGCCTGCGGTTTCCGGGACTGCTCCTATCGGATGTCCATAGCCAGTTACTTCAACAACAGGCGTGGTATTGTTCTCGAAGGCTGAGAGTGGAAGACAAAAGCTTGGGTCTAAAGGGTAATTTGAATAAAAACAGAAAATGTCTCGCATGAAGATTTCGAGACTGACTTCCAGTTGTGCACTGCGTTCCAGGGCTGCATGCTCCAAATCCATCTCCACAGGGACCGAACCCCTGTAAAAATAAAACAGTAAGTACCACATTTAAACAAATAACACTGGATTCAAACCGGTAAATTAGCACCTGTGGCAACTAATGGCAACGCTACCACCAAAAAAATGACGATAAGTCTCGATTTCACCATGTGTAGTCGCTGCAAGAGAATAACTTCCCTCGAGCCCGAGGGTTCTTTAAATTCACTCTATGACTATTTTCGGGTCACAGTACCGGTTCCTGAGGAATCGAGCTTTCCCCGGAAATATGTAAGATTTGGAAGAGATGCCGTGAGTGCGGCTTTAGCAAAGGATAAAGGTAAGACCGAAACCATTACTGAACTAACCGATACTAGCCCAGCACGCTGGACCTTCTACAGGAATGTTCAACAGAAAGTACTTGATCATCCCCCTTGCACTTAGTATTGGAAACTTTCTCTTGATTTCCAGTCTTCGAAATCCTCGGACAACTTATTGTCGGTAACATTCATAATTAATAATCTACTCCCGCAATGAAGCTGATTAGTCTGTAAACAGCCTACTTGGGTCATGACTTCCCAAAGACACTGCCTCTAGGACACTTCGGAGAAGCTCTGGGCTTTGTTACCCATACCATCGAAGAAAGCTCCCGATATCGCCTGCTCGGTTGGGCTTCTGACAATGAGTGGTCGGCCTTGGGTGGGTCTTCCTGGGGTTACGTTCGACTAGGGACAGATAGTCGTATCTTCGTCATTTCAATGTTCCACGAGCTTCATTGCCTTCGGCTATTGAATCTTGCATTTGACCCCTCAAATATTGTCGGAGACGGGCATATCTCGCATTGCCTTAACTATCTCAGACAAAAGATTCTCTGTCAACCTGACCTCACTCTGGAGCCAGCAGACTGGAAGAACAGAAACTTCGATCGGGATCGACTTGGAGCAACGCATGTATGTAGAAATTGGGAAGTCGTGTACAACACCATGGAGGAGAATTTCGGGATATGGAATTCAACCAGACAGATGCCTCCGTTTCTGTAGCTGCTCTACTGCCAGAGTTATGCTCGGATCGGTAGCAGAGGGTACCACGTAGCTCGATCTTGCCCTGTAATTTCAAAATCTATACACTCGAACGATTTGAATTCTGTTCGGCTGCTGAGTATACGGCTGTCCAGTCTAAGCATTCGTGCGTGACATCGCTGACCGCTACTCGAGGGCCTATGTGGTTCCGTACAGATTCCAGATGGATATCTGAACGGCAAAGAACCTAAAGTTCTAGTCAGCCAGATGAAGATAAAATTAGCCCTCGGAAAAATCACCATCTGTCGAAGATAGTTCATGCAATGATGAGTAAGTCTACTGGGTGATTGGGGCGGCACAAGCGGGTTCCTATGTCGAAATGCCACCAAACTTTGACGGATAACGTTCAGGCATTCCAGTTGATGAAACATTGATATGGTGTATGGAACTTTCCCCTGACCGTTATCACTTAGCCAGATCCTGCCACCATCCCCGGGAAGCAAAGCTTCCCACTCTTTGGCGCCAAGTTCTGTATTGAATTTATAATGAACCGAGTTTTCCATGTGCATGAAAACAGGTTCTAGTGGTGAAACGTTCCATTGACCGTAATGGTGATTGTTTTCCGAACCATAACCTTCTGATGCATGAGGTACTAAGGACCCCAAACTGATACAAGAGCAAGTGAGAGCAGGCTTACCAGATTTCAGTGGATAATGGGCTGCGCTGTCCGTACCTTGCAGTATCTTGCTCCAAGGAAACAGCAAGGCAAAACTAACGAAAGCAACTGCAGCGAATGCAAGCTTGACTGCATTGCACAGCAATCAGGTTGATGATTTTTGCCATACAGGAATTCTTACACGTGTGATTCTGAACCTTCATGGCCAGAAGAGGGACCACAAAGTTGACAGGTAGAAAGCGGAGATGTACAGGAAGAAGAGTCTCCTCTATATGTAGGGAACCGCGCTCAAATAATTTCCGTGATCAGTTCACGCACTATTGATTCGACCTGACTATACATATTGATCCAGGTAAGTACATAAGATCAATTCTGGAACCCTGTATGTGTCGGATAGACTGATTGTTTCCCATTTTAATTCTCGCATTCGCTGTTGAATTTTTTTTTCGCTAGTCGGTTGTTTTCCATTGAATAAACATGCGCAGCTACCTTGGTCTTAGAAACATAGAGCAATACCACTACCATCTGACTCTGAGCGTTGAAAAAGACAGTTAACGTCAGTGACTGGATAAAAAAAAATGAGACTGTTCGGACACTGTATGACAGAGTTGGAACATGGCTCTCACCAGGCTCTGTGGGCCGCTCGTACCGCGCAAGGACTGCCAACGAAAACATCAATGGTTTTACAAGAGTTCAGTAATGGTAAAACTCACCAGGATGTTCACGACGCGAGATTACGAGTGCTTGACCTACAAGAGCTAATACTAGGTTGCAGTAAATGACACGCTGGCAAGTGAAAGTCGAAAACATGATGCAGGTTCAAAGAACATGCCTCGAAGTATCCTCTTTATGTGGACTGCAGATCAAGTTATAGATTAATTCGAAGAGCCGTATGGAAGAAATCAGACCGAGGAAAGACCGGAGGTCAGATGAACAGGTGAACAAGATCATTACAAGTAATGAGCTAAATGGGGAATAAGTTACAGCGAGATATCGACTTATCGGCCCTCAGAAGAATATCAGTGCCTGAAGTTAGCTCTAAGTAACGGTTAAGTAATAATTCAAAGAAGGTTTAAAAACATACCGTCCATTTACGATGCGAAAGATCAATGAAAATGCTAGAAAGTAAGAGTCCCTTGAGTAAAATCGAAACATTAGGCCGGTGACAGGGAGTAACAAAAGTAAGCGTCAAAAGAACAAAGACGTATGGAATCGGGGCAGTCAGATCTTCACTGTGGGAACAGGTGTCGGCTCCGAGGTCGGCTTAGCGCAGCTATCTTCTGAAGACTAAGTAACCAGTTACGAATCCGGACCGAAGGAACGAAGGGAAGGATTCGTCCTCAATTCGTCCTCGTCAGGGAGCTGCTGCCACCAATGACGTATATGACGTCGCTCGGTCTATATAGTCAGTGGGAATTATGACTGTTATGTGACAGGAAAGAAGAGAAGAGACGTATAGAAGATCGGTTCTCATAACCAAAGAGAAGGTTGAGGGGTTTGAGGTGGAAGGAAGGAAGGAAGGAAGGATTATTACACGGCATGGTCCAAAATCTGAACGCCGGTTTCTAGAGGTTGTCCCAGTACTGACCCTGTCACCATCGCCTCTGGGACTGCTGCAAGAGGAGAAGACGAGCTCACAGCTGACGCAGGGCACACTGGTGTAGATCTTCCCGCCCTGACAGCAGCCAACTATCTACGATACAAGAAGTACTTGGAGGGGGCGAAGTTGGGTCGATACTTCATGGCCCTTGAGAATACAAGCAACATGGTATATACTAATAGGCAATACATATAATTTGGTTTGGTTTGGTTTAGAGACTGTTTGCACATGCGCAAGACAGTGGTAGCTACGAACGATCCGCTGGGGAGCGGATCACCAGCGGGAAATAAAACGATATGTGGGAAAAACATCCAAGTGAAGAAACGGCGTCGCTCGCTGTACGAGGGACTGCCAAGAAAGAATGAAGAAACCACATAGCCCAGAAATTGGGTGTGAAATATGATAGGAATCACCTTGCATACTAGGTTTCAAGCAAAATCCTTAATGAAAAGAGGCTGGATTGAATAAGGAACATGATGGTGAGGAAAGCTGGAGATTAGCCCATCAACTCCAGATAGCATACGCTGGACCGGGTTGGTTCTCTGACTGTTCTTCATCTGTTTGATTTGGACACATCTAACGCACCGGGTGGTCATAATTTCTATGGTTCCTGCACAGCAAAGCTGCTTTGCGCTCTTCGTTGCTCCCTTTATTCTGGTGTCAATGGGTTGGATAATGCGGAATGACCTTGTACAGGTTGTTTGGTGTTTGTAGATGGAATCTGCTTTCCTTGATGATTTTAGTTGTACAACTGCAAATGTAGTTATATAAGTTGTTCAATTCAATTCTTATGTTTGTTTGGCTGGCCCATTTAGCTTGTTATTTGTCCCCCAGTCGTTATCCAACAGCGTGATTCCTGCCTCTACAAATGCCTCTCTTGCTCTGTCCAGGACAATTAGCTGATTTGTCAACTTTTCCAAGGTTTCGAGGATTTGACCAATTAAGGTGAGTCGAGTACGCAAGTCCACTCTTTCTTCCCTTCGCTACTCTTTCAGGATCAGCAGTGGTAGACTTGTATCTGCATTGTCCTTCCCATTCTTGATTGAAGGCATCTGTGCCGCCTTCTGCTATCACGAAAAATTCAATTTCTTTGCTTTCAACATTCCATCCTTCCTTGAAGGTCTCTACACATTCCGTGCTGCCACGATATCCTATTCTTCCCTTCTTTCCATCAACTCGTGTACCGACTTTCTTCCACGGCTGTTCTGGCTTTGCTGGAGTTGGTCAGTGGGTGACATCGAAATTTTTTCAGAAGAAATTTCTGGATGGAAAGAATTCCCCTCCCACCTTTCATGTCAATAATTATTTCTGTGGATGTCTTCTCTCACTCTCGATAGTCTTTTTCCAGATACACCTGTTGAATAATTTGGCAATTCACCAATCTTCTTAACCTGTCAAACTCCCTTAGTATTTTGGGGTCCCGTTCAAAGATCCTTTGTATACTAGTAGGCATTTCCATTCCTGTTAGCCAATCCAATCCTCGTACTAACTGAACGTAATTATTTTCAGAAACTCCTACATCATCTATGACTTCCAAGTTCTGCATCAATTTTAAGTACCTTTGATAATGATAGATAAAATTCCAATAGGCTAGGTTCCATTGAGATGATAAGGAAGACACCGTACTGATTGTTGACCGTTGATGTCCGCCGTCATAAGACCAGGAAATCCTATGGCACTATCGTATGAACATCAAGACTCTAGGTCTCTAGATACGCACCGATTTCAGTCTTCAAGCAGTGCCGCGTGGTTCATTACTTCAGCGCTTTCACAGGAACAAGTACCATTGACGAGATTCATGGCACACCTAGGACGCAGATTAGTATGGTTAAAAGTAGGCAGGTAGAATGCTAAACCCATCACTCTTCCCAAACCGTTTTTCACTTCATCATCGAAGTTTTACCTAGCCTGAAACCCTTCGCTTAGATCTATGTAAGTTCACCCTAAGGAATGTTCGACCAAGTCCGAATTGACATTGCTTACCAGGCCACTAACTCTCATTTGCGGTAGTATTCAGATAGATCTCAAAAAACACGCTACAACTGAATTGTGCTGAGGCAGTCATTACTTGTAGCTGTTCAGCTTTGCAGAAAATTTTTACTGCAACTCTGGGCTTTTCTGGTGCATTTTCATAGCGATACTCTGAATCCTGATGAGACTGTAGACAATAATGGTTGCATGCTATACGGTCTTTGGGTGCTCTGCGGCATCTACGATCGTACCTAATGTACGAGTGCGGTCGCCGAATCTGTGCCTGGGGAAAGTTTGTGATGACTGATGCAATTGTCATTGTAATTCAAGTTACATCACAATTAGCAAGCCGCAAAGATGGGTGAGTAAGTGACCGCCGCACAGCAGCGTCGGCCCATTACATGGGCCTCAACTACATTACATTCAAGTTCTGTACGGAATGAAAATTAATTCAAAAAAAGATGTACATCTGACGGTTATCAGTCGGCACTCAAATTCATTTTTCGGCAGCTCATGCTTGGGCTACTCAGAATGGGGCTTTTTTCCCAATCGATCCGCACATGAGATGCGGACTGTTTCCAATGCGCCAGGGCTATCCGGTTCATTCGGGTTATATGATCCTACAAAGAATTGACTTAGTCAACTGACATACTGATATGTACTAATCATTCAAGGTCACCATTTTCAGTCCAGTAATCCATATAAGCAGACTCATCATCGAAGCTCTAACAAATCCTCACAAGACATCTGACATCATGGTCACTTTAGAATCCACACCAATCCGATTGGGCTTCATTGGCCTCTCCACATCCGGATGGGCATCCATGGGGCTCGCACCTCCTCTTTTTGAGAAGCCCTTGTCTTCCAGGTACTCTGTTGTTGCAGTATCAACCACTAGACCCGAATCTGCGGAAGCCAGTGCAGCAAAATATTCAGAACTTGCATCAAAGGCTACAGGCACGAAGGTTACTGTGAAGCCATACCATGGTTCTGCAGAGCATATTGCAGCGGATAAAGACATTGACATGGTGGTTGCGGCAGTCAAAGTGCTAAACCACAAGGAAGTAGCCACCAAAGTCATTGATGCAGGGAAAGACCTCTTCATTGAATGGCCAGCTGGTAGGAAGCTAGCAGAGACAAAGGAGCTCTATGAAGCTGCAAAAAAGGCTGGAGTTAAAACTGTAGTTGGTTTCCAGATGAGATTCGCAAACTTTGCGCTCAAGGTGAGTATATGCTTCTTTGGTAATCACCTGTAATACTTCTGATACATATTTTCAAGGCAAAATCGGCGATTGATAGTGGAAAACTGGGAAAGATTGTTTCTTCGACCTTTGTATGCCTCCCATTTCATTCTTGTATCATGATCTCACTAATGGCTTCCTACAATAGATGGTTTCCTCGAGTCCTTTCTGGGGTCACACAACTCCCGAATTTGGTAAATACATCCTCGAACCATCTAATGGGGCTACCCTTCTCGACATAGTAGGCGGCCATGCACTCGATCTGTTCACACACATTCTTGGTCCCATCTTGTCTGTATCTGCTGTTGCAAAGAACCAGATCCAATCATCTGCGATTGTAGATATGAACGGAAAGCCTACGGGGGAAATCCTGCCTCAAAATGGGGCGACTCAGATTTGCGTAAGCGGATTGCTGGCCAGTGGCGCTGTGTTCAATGTACACTTCCAGTCTGGGGTCAAGGAGTCTGATTTCCAGTGGATCATCCAAGGAGAGAATTGTTCTCTTCGCCTTATTGATCCAGACCCAACTCCAGAAAAACGTGCTTTTTTTGATGCCACTCCAGAGGTATATCTAGATGGTCAAAAAGTTGACCTGCTGACCCAGGATGCTGATCCTTCCAAGTTATTATGGGAGGCCATTGCAGATGGAAAAGAGGAGTACTTTGCAAATCTGGAACAAGCGCTGAAGGTGAAGGAGGTATTGGATGCCATAACCAAAAGTGCAAATGAGGGAAGAAGAGTCGATCTATAAATTTACTAACGGTATCTATTTCACGCATAACGGTAGTATTTACTTGAGTCCAAAATAGTATTCCAACCCTTTCTGGTAGTCAACTGTCAAAGTGCCAGTGTGTACTCTCAATCCCTTGAGCTACATACTTCTGTCATGCAAAATATATTCACCGGAGGCCACAGCCCAGTCTTGAGCAGAACATTCCAAAAAGCTAAATGGTGCTATAGCACGTGAAAGCAAATTGCCATGAGATTTCCTACCCCATAATTCGAGCAACAATGAATATTTTTACAACATATCTACCTAGAGGTAAACAGGTGGTTAGGGGCTAGGGGTTAAGGTTGGGTTAGAATTTGGGGTTCAGGATATGATACGGGGTCCTGGGGCAGAGCCCCCGGGTGCATCCGGAGGGACTTGTATTGCAAATCTCCCCATATATATTATATGCTTACTTGGGTACTGCAATTTGTATCACCCGTTACTGAGTCGCGGCTTGGAGTTCAATCCCTTACCTGGGATCATTTACATTTTGCTTCTTTCAACAAAAGCCGTGTGCCACGCATTGGAGGCGAAATTGCTTGACAGCTGCCATAGACTTGTTAAGCCAAGTTTGTAATACTTTATGCGACTTGCAATAGCAAGTAATTGTGAATAATTTAGGACTTGTTATAGCAATACTAATTATATATTATCTTTGTCCCTTGAATGAAATGGTACAGTAGCTTCTCCCTGTCAAAATGTCTTTGGGTGGCTTAAATTGCATTCATCATATCTGGATTCTGACTTTCAGCAGGTGACAAGGCTGGTAAAAATGCACAGGAAATTCTTTTTTTTATTTAAGCCAAAAATTGACCGAAAAAGCAATTCAACTAACATCAAAGCGACCCGCGACAGGCCAATTTTTTTTCTCAACGTTTTCGGGCCTTGTGACTGTTACGAGATTTCAATTTCATAATACCTAGTGGTCCTATCCACCACGCATATAGCTTGATAGTCCACTTTGAGTCTTGGGCAGTGACCTAGTGTCTTGATTGTTCTTTCCCACCCCAGCTAGGAGTACCAGGTAATAAGACTGCAGGACACTTCAAGAGAGCGGTCTTCGTCAGCGAAGAAATTGTAATGTTTACGGCCCGCCGGTTCTTTACCACTACATACAGCGGAATTTCAATTTATCTCTGAGATAAAGCGGAATAATGCTACGGAAATCGAGGCAAAGTTCTAAGAGGAGAGGGAGGGTGTCGAAACACGCACACGTGAGTCCATCTGCTGCCTTGTACCCAAGTTCCGGGACTTGACCTGGGTCAAGCGCTTACAATTCCAATCGAACTCAAGATTTCTGACTACGGACAATGCCCGCCAAATCGGTGTCTGTTTGATGTTGTTTGTAAACATGCGTTAAACGCTTAACGCGAACAAATACGGTTTCATTCAACTGTTAAATGGGCAATAGGTAGAATAATTCAAAAAAAAATTGACATCCATATTACTTATTAATCAGCGCTCAGCCGTCGGAGTAGCGGATTCACTTCTCGGCAAATCGGCTCATGCTTGGTGATCATTTTTGCCCGACCCGGAAGGAATTTGTTTCGAGACCTAGGTCTTTTTCCCAGTCAGTCAATCAGTCAGCGTATGAGATTCAGAGCTTTTCCAATGCGTCAGAAATATCCCGCTTGGTTCGGGCTATATAATCCTACGAAGAAGACGAATTCAACTCGAATTCAACTGACGTCCCAACGCAATGTACTGATCATTCAAGAGGTTGGTCAGCATTTTCAGTTCAGTAATCCATATAAACCGACTCGTCTTCGAAGCTCTAACAAATCCTCACAAGACATCTGACATCATGGTCGCTTCAGAATCCAAACCAATCCGATTGGGCTTCATTGGCCTCTCCACATCCGGATGGGCATCCACGGCACTCGCACCTCCACTTTTTCAGAAACCTTTGTCGTCTAGGTACTCCGTTGTTGCGGTATCAACTACTAGGCCCGAATCCGCGGAAGCTAGTGCAGCGAAGTACTCAGAACTTGTCTCGAAGGCCACGGGCACGAAGGCTACTATCAAACCGTACCATGGTTCCGCAGAGCATATTGCAGCGGATAAAGATGTTGACATGGTAATTGTGTCTGTCAAAGTGCTGCATCACAAGGAAGTAGCGACGAAAGTCATAGACGCAGGGAAAGATTTCTTCATTGAATGGCCGGCTGGTAGGAAGCTGGCGGAGACAAAGGAGATTTATGAGGCTGCAAAAAAGGTTGGAGTCAAAACTGTAGTTGGTTTCCAAATGAGATTTGCAAATTTTGCGCTCGAGGTAAGTATTTGCGTATTTGATAATCACCTGTAACACTTCTGATGCATATTTTTAAGGCAAAATCGGTGATCGATAGCGGGAAACTGGGAAAGATAGTTTCTTCAACCTTCGTACGCCTCCCACTTCGTTCTTGTAGCATGATCAAACTAATGCTTTTTTGCAACAGATGGTTTCGTCCAAATTCTGGGGCCACACGACTCCCGATTTTGCCAAATATGTCCTCGAACCATCCAACGGGGCTACCCTTCTCGATATATTAGGTGGCCATGCACTCGACCTGTTCACCCACCTTCTTGGCCCTATCTCGTCCGTATCCGCCGTAACCAAGAACCAAGTCCAATCTTCTGCGGTGGTAGATCTGAGCAGTGGAAAGCCCACGGGTGAGGTTCTGCCACAGAATGGGCCAACTCAAGTGTGTGTAAGCGGCTTGTTGAAAAGCGGTGCTGCGTTCAATGTACACTTCCAATCCGGGGTCAAAGAGTCAGATTTCCAATGGATCATCCAGGGAGAGAATTGCTCTCTTCGTCTCATCGATCCGGAACCAGCAGGAAAACGTGGATTCTTCGATGCCACTCCAGAGGTATTTCTAGATGGTCAAAAGGTTGAGTTGTCAACTCAGGATGTTAATCCTTCTAAATTGCTATGGGAGGCCATTGCAAATGGAAAAGAGGAGAGCTTTGCGAATCTGGAACAAGCGCTGAAGGTGAAGGAGGTCTTGGACGCCATAACCCAAAGTGCGAACGAAGGAAGAAGAATCGATTTGTAGACCTTCTATGGCTAATGACAGATATCGTATCTACTCGAGTCCAGTAATAAGAGAATGACATGATGATTCTTTCAGATTCTCAGCGTGGTTTGCACTCTCAGATCCCTCGAACTAGCTCCACCGTACAAATTGTATTCCCCGGATGCTACAGCCCATTCTTGAGCAGTAACATTCCAGAAAGCAAAATCGCGCTTTAGCAGCTGGAACGTCACAGTGTCCGAAGCTCCTGGCTCGATCGATATCTTCTCAAATCCTCGCAACTGTCGAATGGGCTGATCAGCAACGTCGGGATAAGTCATATATAACTGAGCGATCTCGGCCCCCGCAACGGTCCCGTTATTGGTGATCGAAAGCGTGATGGTAGCGGCATTTCTGGACTTGAGCACTCGCGTGGCCACATTCGTATCCCCGATCTGAATCTTGAGCACCTCTTGCTTCAGCTCACCCCTAACACATTGCACTCGAGACGGCGCTCAAAAGTGATTAGTAATTATTAGTCATTATTAGTCATCCACTATCCACTAGGCGTCTAATATAGGATGTCACCTTGCTTGCACGGTCTATTGCACTCCACGTCACTCGCAGAAACTGCACGGATCAAATCGGTCCGAAGGTCACGCTTCATCAACATCGACAAACTAGGTAATTACTAATTGGGGATGGCGTCGCAGTCTCGGAAGGTATTCGTTAGGAGGTTTGTAGCTACAACGCAGTCTACATCAACACCAGTTGATACATTGCTTATATGCATGGGCGAAAGGAAACTGAGCAAAGTTTGATTCCTTTATAGATTCAATATTCAATGGTTACTTGTCTTAGCCGTAACATTTAATTTCCATCTTCACTTCCTCACCCTAACGATGGAGATACCTTCATCAGCAGCAAGCAAGGTGCTTGACCATGCAAGTGGTCCTTTCATTTCCAGGTTGAAAGACCTTGCAAGCAAGGTGATTAATCAGCACTCAGCCGTCGGAGTGGCGGATTC
>KN834812.1:48661-106954 GCA_000827265.1 Collybiopsis luxurians FD-317 M1 | reverse complement strand
CCAGTCAGTCAATCAGTCAGCATATGAGATTCAGAGCTTTTCCAATGCGTCAGAAATATCCCGCTTGGTTCGGGCTATATAATCCTACGAAGAAGACGAATTCAACTCGAATTCAACTGACGTCCCAACGCAATGTACTGATCATCCAAGAAGTTGGTCAGCATTTTCAGTTCAGTAATCCATATAAACCGACTCGTCTTCGAAGCTCTAACAAATCCTCACAAGACATCTGACATCATGGTCGCTTCAGAATCCAAACCAATCCGATTGGGCTTCATTGGCCTCTCCACATCCGGATGGGCATCCACGGCACTCGCACCTCCACTTTTTCAGAAACCTTTGTCGTCTAGGTACTCCGTTGTTGCGGTATCAACTACTAGGCCCGAATCCGCGGAAGCTAGTGCAGCGAAGTACTCAGAACTTGCCTCGAAGGCTACGGGCACGAAGGCTACTATCAAACCGTACCATGGTTCCGCAGAGCATATTGCAGCGGATAAAGATGTTGACATGGTAGTTGTGTCTGTCAAAGTGCTGCATCACAAGGAAGTAGCGACGAAAGTCATTGACGCAGGGAAAGATTTCTTCATTGAATGGCCGGCTGGTAGGAAACTGGCGGAGACAAAGGAGCTTTATGAGGCTGCAAAAAAGGCTGGAGTTAAAACTGTGGTTGGTTGCCAGGCGAGATTCGCAAATTTTGCGCTCGAGGTAAGTATTTGCATTTTTTGATAACCACCTGTAACACTTCTGATACATATTTTTAAGGCAAAATCGGCGATCGATAGTGGGAAACTGGGAAAGATAGTTTCTTCAACCTTTGTATGCCTCCCGCTTCGTCCTTGTGGCATGATCAAACTAATGCTTTTCGCGACAGATGGTTTCGGCCCAATTCTGGGGCCACACGACTCCCGATTTTGCCAAATATGCCCTCGAACCATCCAACGGGGCTACCCTTCTCGATATATTAGGTGGTCATGCACTCGATCTGTTCACCCACCTTCTTGGCCCTATCTCGTCCGTATCCGCCGTAACCAAGAACCAAGTCCAATCTTCTGTGGTTGTAGATCTGAGCAGTGGAAAGCCCACGGGTGAGGTTCTGCCACAGAATGGGCCAACTCAAGTGTGTGTAAGCGGCTTGCTGAAGAGCGGTGCTGCGTTCAATGTGCACCTCCAATCCGGGGTCAAAGAGTCCGATTTCCAGTGGATCATTCAGGGAGAGAAATGCTCTCTTCGTCTCATCGATCCGGAACCAGCAGGAAAACGTGGATTCTTCGATGCCACGCCAGAGGTATTTCTAGATGGCCAAAAGGTTGAGTTGTCAACTCAGGATGCTAATCCTTCTAAAGTGCTATGGGAGGCCATTGCAAATGGAAAAGAGGAGAGCTTTGCGAATCTGGAACAAGCGCTGAAGGTGAAGGAGGTCTTGGACGCCATAACCCAAAGTGCAAACGAAGGAAGAAGAGTCGATTTGTAGACCTTCTATGGCTAATGACAGATATCGTATCTATTCGAGTCCAGCAATAAGAGAATGACCTGGCGATTCTTTCAGATTCTCAGAGTGGTTTGCACTCTCAGATCCCTCGAACTAGCTCCGCCGTACAAATTGTATTGCCCGGACGCCACACCCCATTCTTGAGCAGTAACATTCCAGAAAGCAAAATCGCGCTTTAGCAGCTGGAACGTCACAGTGCCCGAAGCTCCTGGCTCGATCGATATCTTCTCAAATCCTCGCAACTGTCGAATGGGCTGATCAGCAACGTCGGGATAAGTCATATATAACTGAACGATCTCGGCCCCCGCAACGGTCCCGTTATTGGTGACCGAAAGCGTGATGGTAGCGGCATTATCCCAGAGATCTGTACGTCCGCCAACAGCATACGCTCCAGTGAACATACCTGCGGCCAAGTCACTGTTCGCTTGCACCGAGAAGTTCTGGTAGGAGAAGGTGGTGTACGAAAGTCCATAACCGAACTCATATCGAGGAGTCACATCCAGAGCATCGAACCACTTGTAATCAATCAGATTTCCTTCAGTGAAATTGCACGTCGCCGTAATGCAAATAGCGAACTGCGAGTAGTCTGATTCGTTCTTGGCAATTGTGTACGGCAGGCGACCAGAGGGGTTGATGCGTCCGTAAAGTACATCAACGATGGAGTTGCCGGATTCTTGGCCGAGCATACCTGGAAGACCGGTCAGAAATTTTCACCGAATTATTGCAATACGGATACTCACTACCGTATAGTACTGCAGTGATATTTTCATTTTCTATCCAGCTATCAAGAATACGAGGTCCAACGGTATTAACGACAACCTATGAACATGAAATTTCAGAAAAAATCAAATCAGTCCCAGATTGAAGACAAACATACAATCGTATTGTTACAGCTGGCTGCAATAGTAGTCACCAGCTCATCCTGTTCGGTATCCCTCAGTTCAGATCGATCTGCACCCTCACCAGACCATGCGTTGATAAACACGATCGAGACTTCCGCTTGCTCAGCATAGTCGGCATAAGTGATAGAAGTACCTGTTCCTCCCGAAAAGTCCACTCCAGCGATTCCACCTCCGCTGGAACTGGTCCAAGTATTATTCATGATCCAGAATAACATCATCCCGTTCTCTCGAGCGATGTTCGTCAGAGCATGGTGAGGTGTAACCAGATACGACATCGAGCCGGTTCCGGATCCACCCGCTGCAGCTAGATGACCTTGGTACGTGTCTGCAGTTCCGGTAACGGAGAACTCAAAGTTCGGTCCACCTACCGCAGGGCCCGCGTGAGCACCGAAGAGAGCCATAGTAAGCGTATCATTGCCGAGAGGGAGAACGCCATTGTTCTTGAGAAGAACTATTGACTGGGCAGCAGTGTCACGGATGACTGCACTACTCGTACCATTGAGTGGCCGGTTGGCGAATAGCATCTGCGAAGAAACACACACCTGTGATTTGCCCGAACCTTGGAATATTCCTGGGCGCTGATATAGGCTGGCATGCCGGAGCTTTGGCCGCTCTTGTACCACGCCATGACGTTTCGAATAGCCATGTCATCGAGGCGAGTCTGGCTTAGAGAACCGTTGCTAATCCCGTCAAGGATAGTTTCATTTGACCAGTACTGCGTACTACTAACGTCAAGGCCACTGTTGGCGGCGTTATAGCTCTACATTAATCCATGTTATTGAATGTACACATGGGATGATAAGGAAGACACCGTACTGATTGTTGACCATTGACGTCCGCCGTCATAAAACCAGGAAATCCTAGGGCACTATGGTAAGAACAAACAAGACTCTAGATCTCTAGATACGCACCGATTTCGGTCTTCAAGTAGTGGTTCATTACTTCAGCGCTTTCGCAGGAACGAGTACCATTGACGAGATTCATGGCACACCTAGGACACGTATTAGCATGGTTAAAAGTAGGTAGGTAGAATGCTAAATACATCGCTCCTCCCAAACCGTTCTTCACTCCATCATACCACGGGCGCAAGTACGTTTCATGCAGGGCCTTGTCATCTACTAAGACGTTGTACGAATCCGAAGTACTTCCGGAAGCACTTGAGTCAAAAGCACCACTCTGGCTGGACGGAGCTGATGTACTTCCAGAGGCCACGGCGTCGGAAGTACTAGTCTGATTGTCTCCCTGCCCTCCGCCTGGTGGACTTGATGTACTCCCGGCACCCCCGCCACCGCCAATTCCACTCGACCCTCCTGTACGGTTCGTTTCCTGCTCGTAAAGAATAAGGTGCTGCAGGAGCGCCGAATGAGATATGGACATCCAATGGACGTAAACATAATGTTTAAAAAACTTACCATGCCAATAGACATCGTACCAGCGTCTGATATCCCAGCGACCATGCGACCAAATCCAGCCCCGTTCAAGTACGCGTCTGGTCCAAATGATTCATCGTTGCGGCCTACCGCGGAGTAGAAAGTTTAGTAAGTGAGCAAAAACTGGCTTACAAAGTCTTCGCTGTGGGAGGAAGATGAAGAATATGTAAACTCACCTCCCCAAGGGATCCTTCCGAGCGGAGCAGTAACCGGGCCATCGAGTAGATTAATACCGAGGCTATAATGCTCAGAGCCAATCGCATTTCCAACTGTGTAAATCAGATCCTTATCCCACGTCTGCAAAACAACCATTGTCAATGTTTAAAAAATCGTATTATGACGTAGGTATTGAACAGAAGGGGGACAGACGGGTTTGACGCACCATCGCAAGAGCCCCGGTACAAGGAAACGTCGAGACAAAGTAATAGTTATTCGGGGCAACGGTACTGTCCACGACGGTTAAAGCAGTGAAATTCTTGTCCGTGATATCTTGCTTCGTGATCAACAAGACTTTTTCCTCGTTCGTCAAACTTGAAACAAAAGCTGAAGCTTGTTCGTACGCGTCTTGCCATTCTCCGAGATCGACTGTAATGCAAGGAAAAGGGGAGGTTATCAGTCTTTTGAGATGCGAAACAGAGACGAAATGATCATGAAAAGAATGGAGCAGCTCCTTACTGTGTCCCGAAGACAAAATCGCGGTATCGTTGTACGAGGAAGAGGAGGAGGAGGAGAGCGAGGAGCTCGAAGAAGCTGTTGCAGAGGCCATCGGGGTAGAGGAAGATTGGGCTATCGCACCGCCTAGGCCATTGAGAGCCAAGCATGCGAGGAGGGTTGGTAGCAGCATGAAGGAGCGACAATAAGGAAGCCTTTACGATTCTGATTATTGAGCAACGAGGCGGCTTGGCACATCTTTTTATAAAGACTTTTCAAAGGTTTTTCCATACAAAAGATGCGGGGTCCGCAGGGACTGCGCATATCCATAACTTATCTGACAACAACTTTCTTCCTTTCCGACCCTCCGGCATCGGTGACCAGCAACTACTAATTGCCAAGTACTTACCTTTACGGGGGCGATTCCTATACTGGAATGCAAGTTGCAAGTAGAAGACGAAAGACCTATCTATTCGATATTCATAGAAATTAGAATAGAATAGTCTGACACACCCTTGGTGTATACGATGCGGGAATCCAAATAGCCACGCCATCGTTCTCGATCTAAATTTGGACTTGTTCGATGCGACTGTCGGGTGCGGCTCACTTTGCGTCGTCGCGAGGAGGCTACGGAAAGTTGCAGAATCTACGTGGTTATTTCTCAGCACAGACTGAGCACTTTCTTGAACAGCTTTCTTTGAACGGGAAAAAAATTGAGCAGTTGGGGTTTGAAAGAGTAGGCGCTCAAGCGCTTAAGCTCAAACTTTGGTGTGAACCCGCCCCGGTTTGGCCCCGGTCGGACCGTACATCGCGCACAAATGAGGGATGAAAGATTTGGATGGGTCACGGTGGTATCTATATAAGAGAAACACAATACCTACGGCAGTAGATGTAGGTCGTACAACTTCAGACGGTACTCCGAGCCCTTCCCTCCTCAACCAATAACTCCCACTCGGCACTGGTACTAGGCAATACTCTGATTTCTATATTTTTAATCTCGGTGAATTTTGAGCTTTTCTGCACTACAGAACCCACCTCCTCCCAGCTGAAGCCTCCCCACTTAATGTGCCTCGCCCCTATTGACATAGTCGAGAGGTTCGTAAACCTCATTCCGTTGTTCGATGATCCGCAGCGAGTACTCGTCCTTTGGGTGAGGATCCTGGAAATTTTTGGTCGGACGTGCTCGGATGCTCAGATAGGGTGCTGGTTCGAACCTTCAACCCCACTCCGTGAATCTTTCCGAGCAAATAAAACTTGCAAGTACATCGGTGAGCCAGTCCTTAATTCAATCCTAATACATGTTACAACGTTTCGAAGAGATTACTTCCGCCTGGGCTCACGACTGAGAACCATTAATCATGAACCCGTTTTACGAACACTTTATACTCCGATTTTACCCAGGACGGAACTGCATAGTCCAACAGTTTTCCCAGTTTCAAATCACCTTCCCTGAATTACGATTGTGTTCTATTAGAATTTACTGCATCTTGGAGAATTAGAGCACAGACATACACGTTCTCCCCGATGAGGGATAAATCGAGTTTTCGAAAGATGTTTCCAAGGATCAGGTAAAGCTCGCTCCATGCTAGACTGGATTGAAGAAAACACTTGAGCTTGGACAGGAAGATAAAATGCAATAATGCAATGCCGCACTTTAATCCCAGGCTGAATGTTTGTCAGTAAATATATTCAGCGCCAGAATCTTCAATGGCTTACCACTGACGAGGTCCTTTACTAAACGGAACGAGATCCAGCATCATTTCGCCAGTATTCTCAACTAACCAGCGATCCGGATTGAAGGTAGAAGGGTCATTAAACATTTCGGAGTTCATGTGCATGAAATACTGGCTCATCCCTACAATAGTCTGCGCAGACGACCGCTAGTAACTTCTTTCTTGTGTGAATGCTGACTAGTACTTACGCCAGGAGGTATATTTTGGCCATTTATCTCAGGCGTTTCATCCCCTACAACCCGAGGCAAAGGGTGTATTACACCAATGGACATACGGAGTGCTTCTTTGATAAACGCAGTCTGTAAAGTATTCGCCATCATTACGCAAAAAAAGGTGTCAAAGCGATCCATCACTTACTAGATATGGTAACTTCTCCAGCGTAGTAAAACTTAATGGTCTATCTTTATTAGGCCAAGCTTCCTTAAGCTCGTCGACGAGCCTGGAACGAATTGAATGAGCTTGGAGTGCAAAATATGTTCCAACGGTGCACGCATGTCCGACTGTATCGCTCCCGGCACCAACCAGTAGAAATGCTTCATGGATTAGGGATGTCCTCGATGGTCGCAACTCTGGGTCTTTTGGTAGCAAAAGATGATGGTAGATCGTCTCATGCTCAGCAGTAGTCATGTCCTCAGGATTACTGATGAAGTTGTCAACTTGTTGCTCGAACCTTGCCTTCACATCCGCAAAAGTCTTGAATTTAGGAAAGAGCCATAAGATGAATTCTTGTGGTATACTGGCCACCAGGCGGACAACAAAAGGAAAATAAGTTTGAATCCATATCCTTTTGACAAGATTTTGCGATTCTAGCGCGATTGGATGAGCAAAGTTTGGATCAGAAAGTGTGTTAGCAGAATTAGCGAAGCAGTATTCAGTGATCACATCAGTGGTCAGAGACCGGTATGCAATCGATAGCATTACGCTGGACTCTGGGGAGCGGTAGAAGTTTTCAAGCAGGGCAACTAATCGGTCCACCTATGTGCCCGGCGTCATGAAAATAAAACAGTGTTTGCTCGGGCTAGGTCGGAAAAATATACCTTCTCTTGTATTGTATATTCAAGTTTCATCACCGCCTGGCGCGAAAATGACGGTGCTAGTAGGCTTCTTCTGATCTTTGACTGTTGGAGATCACTGAAAACCAGAGATGATTCGGGTGCATGGACGAAAAGACTGCCGTAGAATCGTGGTTCCTTGACAAGTGTATTTCCATTACTGTATATATCATGGTAGGCGCGCCTATCATTGAAGTGCAACTGAAATTTTATCTAAGAAAAAGCATGTTTGTGCAGTATGCGAGTGGACGTTAGCTGACTCTGTTGGGACCGGTTCGAACCACAGGACCTGACAAATGGCAAGGTTCAAAATCAGACGTCCCTCGAGGAAACATCGAAGAGCGCACCATACAATTTATGCATCTTCTCAATCTCTGCCATCCACTCTCCTCCCAAGACAAAATTGTAAAATACTTCGTACCAGCTGCTCACTGCCGCAAGTACTGGACCGGGATATTTGTGAAGAGGATGGAAAAAAAGTCGGTAGAGAGCTAGTCCAGCCAAATAGCAGAAAGACAGAGAGATCAACACTGCAGTATACAACGCCATTCTGGGTTGGTCAGGTCAAGCAGCGTCGGTATGGACCTATAGGACCTATATATACAATAATACCATCCAATGTCCATGTCACCTGCCGAACAGGTCTTCACGATCCCAAATGCTATATTTACTCCGCCATTCACACGAATGAGAGCCTGTGGTAAAATTTTCCGTAGAATGAACCTTATTACGAGGTGTAGGATTCGTCCTTATGGCAGGTGTTGAATCCGTTTGTGGCCGTATTGTGAAGGTTCCTGGTTTGGTCCGGCAGCCCTGTAGCGTGTTTCTGTTTCTTACCACCTCCTTGTTCAACGCGTCAAACATGTACTATCATTCATCCCTACAGTACCCATACCGCAAGTCCTAAACCCTCAGTCCTTCAAGCCCGCTTTGTCCTCGTGGCCACAAGCTCTCTTAACTGTTCGTATCTGGGTGGTAAACTGAAAGCGCTCTCGCGGCCTTTCCCTCAGACTTCAGTAACTAAAAAGATCTTGACTCGTTGACAGCAAATCCCGGATTCGATACTGCTGCGCGACTTCTCGCGGCGGCCCCTCTCTCACATTGACTGGCCAGTACGAAAGTCAATTGCCAAGCTTGCGACTTTTTTGTAAGTATTTTTCTTTAAACAAAAAGAACACTGAGTGGTTGGGATTTGAAAAAGTAAACGCCTTCCTATACCCTTACCCACCTCATAGTACGCTCAAACACTACTCGTAGCTACAACATCCCCGGCGGACACCCCAACGGAGACACCCCCTAAGCGAACGGAGCCCAACTAGTATAGTTGCGGCTCCCCACCCCTTCGTAACTAGCTTTACTTACTTGCGGCAGTGAAGAGCCAAAAAAAAAAAAGAAAAAAGAAAGATTAAACGCTGAAGCTCATAACGGCCTTCGGCCGCTCCGGTCGGACCGTCGTCTAAAGCTGCAACTTTGACATTGCTTAACTGTACATAGGCTAGCCAGTGCTGAATTCAATACAAATACAAAAGAGATTATTTCCGCCTGCCAGACTGCCATTAATCATGAACCCGGTTTACAAAAACTTTATAGTCCGCTTTCACCCAGGACGGAGCTACATAATCCAACACTTTTCCTAGTTTCAGATCACCTTCCCTGTATTACAATTATGTTCCATTAGAATTTACTGCAACTTTGAGAATTGGAGCCTAGACATACACATTCTCACCAACGAGCGACAAATCGAGTTTTCGAAAGATGTTTCCAAGGATCAGGTAAAGTTCGCTCCATGCTAGACTGAATTCAAGGAAACACTTGAGTTTAAACAGGAAGATAAAATGCATTGCCCCACTTTAACCCCAGGCTAAATGTTTGTCAGTAAATATATTCAGTGCCAAAATTTTCAATGGCTTACCATTGATGAGGTCCTTTACTAAACGAAACCAAATCCAGCATCATTTCACTAGTACCCCGAACTAGCCATCGATCCGGATTGAAGGTATCTGGGTCACTGAACACTTCGGGGTTCATGTGCATGAAATAATGGCTCATCCCCACAATAGTCTGCAGGATGACAGTTGTTAACCTCTTGCTTTTGAGAATACTGAGGACCTTAGCACTTACGCCGGGAGGTACATTCTGACCACTTATCTCAGGTGTTTCATCCCCTACAACTCGAGGCAAAGGGTGCATGGGGCCGATAGACATGCGGAGAGATTCTTTGATAAATGCAGTCTGTAAAGTATTCGCTGTTATTACGCGAAACAAAAGAAGGTGCCAAAGCGGTTTATCACGTACTAGGTATGGTAATTTCTCCAGAGTAGTAAAACTTAATGGTCTATCTTTATCAGGCCAAGCTTCCTTAAGCTCTTCAGCAAGCCTGGAACGAATTGAATGATCCTGGAGTGCAAAATATGTTCCAACGGTGCACGCATGCCCGACTGTATCGCTCCCCGCACCAACAAGTAGAAAGGCTTCATGGATCAGGTATGTCCTTGATGGTCGCAACTCTGGGTCTTTTGGTAGCAAAAGATGATGATAGATTGTCTCATGCTCAGCAGTAATTAGGTCTTCAGGATTACTGATGAAGTTGTCAATTTGCTGTTCGAACCTTGCTTTCACGTCCACGAAAGTCCTGAATTTAGGAAATAGCCATAAGATGAATTCTTGCGGTATACGTGCTATTAGGCGGACAACAAAAGGGAAATAAGTTTGAATCCATATCCTTTTGATCAGATTTCGCGTTTCCAGCGCAATTGGATGAGCAAAGTTTGGATCAGAAAGTGTGTTGGCAGAATTAGCGAAGCAGTATTCAGTGATCACATCAGTGGTCAGAGACCGGTATGCGATCGATAGCATTACGGTCGACTCTGGGGAGCGGTATAATTTTTCAAGCAGGGCCACTAATCGGTCCACCTATGTGCCCGTCGTCGTAAAAATCAAATAGTGTTTGCTCGAGCCGGGTCGGAAAAATATACCTTCTCTTGTATCGTATATTCAAGCTTCATTACCGCCTGGCGCGAAAACGACGGTCCCAACAGGCTTCTCCTATTCCTTGACTGTTGGAGATCAGAGAACGCCGTGGACGATCCGAGTGCATGGACGAAAATTGCGCCGTAGAATCGTGGTTCCTTGACAAGTGTATTTCCATTGCTGTATATATCATGGTAGGCGCGTCTATCATTGAAGTGCAACTGAAATTTTATCTAAGAAAAAGCGTGTTTGTGCAGTATGCGAGCGGACATTAACTGACCGTGTTGGGACCGGTTCGAACCACAGGACCTGAAAGATGGCAAGGTTCAAAATCAGACGTCCCTCGAGGAAACATCGAAGAGCGCACCATACAATTTATGCATCTTCTCAATCTCTGCCACCCACTCTCCTCCCAAGACAAAATTGTAAAACACTTCGTACCAGCTGCTCACTGCCGCAAGTACCGGACCAGGATATTTGTGAAGAGGGTGAAAAAAAAGTCGGTAGAGAGCTAGTCCAGCCAAGTAGCAGAATGACAGAGAGATCAACACTGCAGTATACAACGCCATTCTGGGTTGGTTAGGTCAAACGGCCTCGGTATGGACCTATATATACAAGTGCACTATCCGTGTCACCTGCCGCCACAGATCTTCACGACACCAAATGCTGTATTTATTCGAGCTAGTCCCACGAGTGAAGACTTGTGGCCAAAGTTGAATTCGGCAGTATGAACCTTATTGACTTCAAGGTACAAAGTCAATTCAATAACAACCTGCGACTTTTTTGTAAGTAGTGGATTCGGAAGGCTGGTTGGGTACGGCAAGTACTTGAAGTTGGAACAGAATTTGAGGCAAACACACCTATGTAGTAAAAGCAACACTTCGGGTAAGCACTAGTCTCCTGTAAGCAGACTATCGGCATACACTGACAAGTTATATGATCTGTGTAAGGTAAGCCGTGGCAGTGGGGAATCGGGATAATAGCAGGAGAGCAAGATCTGTTAAAAGAATCCCTTATGAATGCTAGAACAGAACAGAACTCTCAGATTTCTGAAGAGGTTGGGAGTCTGCCGCTCCGAGGCTCTGTCCAGAGCTGCAAAATCGACATCGCTCACTCAGTCACTGCACCTACTGACCATTATATGAGACAAGCGGGACAAATAACAGGATTTAGGATTCGCTTTTTTGCATGACTGATGGTATCTATATAAAAAAAACACAATAAAAAAAACACACAAAGCACTCAACCCAATACCTAGATATTAAACTTTGGCTCCATTCACCCCATTCACCCCCCTCCTCCCCGCCCAATAACTCCCACTCGGCCACTCATACTCCGCAATACTCGCCTTGAACATCTCAATACTATACCCCTCATCCGGTTTGTCCGGCACGTTATACCTCCCCCGCTCGTTAATCGAACACGGCGTGACGAAATGCTCGTGGAGATGATCGACATACTCGAGGACGTTGCGTTCCATGGTGCCGGAGATGGCGATGTAGTCGATTAGGCTAGTGGGGGGTGTATGGTATAAAGAATGGGAATGGGAATGGGAACGGGTTGGTATAAGGAGTGGAAATGGACATGGATGGATTTGGACGAGGCGGAGGCGGGTTTGGATAAGCGGAGAAGGAGTCAGTGAGAGAACGATGAAGAGGAACATGAGCGCTGATGATATATACAACTTGACACGAAACCTCACCTCAAATGAATCACATACTCGCACAACCCCACTCCACCCGCATGAGGGCACACGGGGACACCGAATCTAAACCGACAACATCAGCATGTGCTAAAACGTAGTTTTTTTCACCGAAAAATATCCACGGTAAAGCACGCATAACCCAAAGTCCAAGGACGACCGAACTTGCAAGGATAGAGAGAAAAGGAACTCAAAACTCACTTTGCACTCATAAGTAACACACTAATCACCTCACTCACCCCAGCCAACCTACACGAATCGATCTGACACACGTCGATAGCGTCGGCTTGTAACAACTGCTTGAACACCATTCGGTTATGCGCGTGTTCGCCGGTAGCGACGCCGATCCCATGGGGCTTGAGAGCTTTGCGAATGGCCGCGTGACCGAGAATGTCGTCTGGTGCGGTGGGTTCTTCGATAAACCTGCAGTACATACGTACGTAAAAAATATGAAAAGTAAAGAAGCGTTTAAAATAGAAAAAGAACAGCAGATCAGGAGGAGTTGGGTAAAGGGCATTGAGGAACGACTGACCATGGTTTGATCTCTTCCAAACCCTTCACATACTCTACCGCCTGATTCACATCCCACACCTGATTCGCGTCAATCATCAGCACGCTCCCCGTAGGGCCCGCATTTTTCCCCTTCAGATCCTCCCCATTGGGATCGCGCGGTTTGGCTCCGGGGGGCAGGTACTGTGGATCGTCGATGATGGAGCGGATGATTTTGCCCCGGCGGATATCGTTGGCCTGGTCTGCGCCGACTTTCATTTTGAAGTGGTTGAAGCCCATGGCTACGGCTTCTTTCGTCAGACGGGCGATTTTTTCGTCAGAGTAGCCGAGCCAGCCTGCGGAGGTGACGTAGGCGGGGTATCTACATAAGAAGGGTGGTAAGGTTATTTAAAAAGTCTAAAAATATAATCAAAACTTACCCCAACTCCCTAACCTTCGCCTCCCTCTCCTTCTTACTCGATTCCATCTTCTTCAACATCTCCAACGCCTCTTCCTTGGTAATCGCATCCGAAATATACCTCCACGCCGCACTCCTCACCAACTCCTCCGGTGTAAAATCCACCACCAACTTCCATAGCGGTTTATTCCTCGACCGAGCGTACATATCCCACACCGCGTTGTTCACCGCACCCGTGGCGATGTGGATGACGCCCTTTTCTGGACCAATCCAGCGCAGTTGGGGGTCGGACATCATGTAGTCCCAGGTCTGGCCCATGTCGGAGAAGAGGTCTTCGGTGGATTTGCCGAGGAGGCGGGAGGCGACTTGGTGAATGGCGGAACAGACGATATCGTTGCCTCGTCCGATGGTGAAGGTCATGCCGTGTCCGACGAGGTCTGTATCGGTGAGGAGGGTGATGTAGGCGGAGGAGTAGTCGCAGTCGGTGTTCCTAAAAAACTATTAAGAGACTACTACGGTTTGAAGAGTGGAGTGTGTGTACATACATGGCATCCGTACCATCGCCAGTGAGCGATGTAGGAAAGCGTACATCTAAGCGGTATGTCAGTTCTCAATTCTAAAGAACGAGTGTACCATACTTACCATGTACTTCGAATCCAGTAATTTTTGGCATAATGATAAGAATAACTGAATATTATAGGTGAGGGAGGGATGTGACGTGGAGGATTGCGGGGGAGTGTGGGCGAGAGAATGGGGGCTTTTTAAATAAGCGGAGAAACTAGTTTGAGGGGCGCGGAGACTTCGTTCCGGATTTGTCGGTCCGAACATGATAGCATCAGTCGGACCGCCAGGGACATTAAACATACCGACGGCCCGCCTTCGTCTGTCTCGTACGGTATACCGTACCAGATAGATTTACCAGCTCAAAGTTGCTGGGGAGGACGAACGGATCGACTGCCTAGCTACCTATGGCCAGATGATCTATCGTCAGTTTTGTCGTTGTTCTAGCTTCATCATGAGGTATGTACATACGTAGCAAACTTACTTTCTCAATTGAAGAAGCTAGTTCGAACCGTCCCGGGTGTGCGGAGATAAATGACGTTCCGGATAATCTCCAAAGTGTATCATATCCTATGTAACAGCTGAGAGAGGGTGAGAGCCTGTATTATACGAGGACAGTTCGCAGCTTCAATACATCGCTACGCTGCGCACCGTACCAGATACTTTCAGCAACTCAAGGTTGCATGATAAACGACGAAAAACATTCAGCCAGAAGTATGGACCTAGCTGTGCGTAAATTGTGTTTCTCAGTTTTTCCATTCATCTCGCTCCTTCATAGTATACAGATAGAGTAGACGTAGGAAACTTACATTCTCAGTTAAACGGATGTCAGAACCGTTCCGGGACGTCCGGGATTGATTCACACATTAAACGTTCAAACGCGTAACCTAGTGAGAATCTTGTGGGAATCTGTATCGTATGAGAAAAGTTGAGCTAGAAACTTACTTTACATGACGCTGTGACTTCGAAGTTCGCAGCGCCGAAGATTCAAAAGAAATGTCACGGAAACACCTCAAAAATTTCTGACTGACGGTCCTTCAATGGTACAAGTGTCGCTTGATAAGAGCACAAAAGGCTGACAAACACATCAATAAGCGCCCGACGCCCATTGAGATGAGCGCTTGTTTTCCCCTTGTTCTTTTATCACCACCATGCTCTCGCTACGAATAAGGCAAAAGCAAGAATACAAATAGCAATTCAAAGGTCGTCAAGTGTTCAAGCAAACCTTCTCTTGTTTTCCTCAAGTTGTGGGTCCCGTCATTCAGGGAAAGACGCGTTCCCCAGTTACCGTTTTTTGTTTTATTGACATTACAGTCTTTGTTTAAAAATAAAGGCTGCATTGTAGAATGTCGCTACATATCAACCGTCGGCTACGTTCAATGTAAGATCAATCAAACCAACCTAAACTGAATTCAATCCTTTCGTCTAAACCCTCAGTCGACTTGACAACGACAACTAGTCCTTCAACAAAAATGTTTCTTCAAGCATCCTTGTCTTCGTATGTAGAATGCTTTTTGTCCGACAACTGACGACAGCCATGATGCAGGTACATTTCGCGCGTATATAAATGGCGCAAATGATTCGAGGCAGGTCGTTATCCGTTGCAGCGCACAGTTCCCCGTCCAAATCTTCGAGCAAGCTCGTTTAGACTCAACTTACTCTTGTTTATTACGACTAGACTATTGAACGACTATTTCCTTCTATCACACGTCCCAAAATGGTGGCATATCCGTATCCTTACCCTTACTCTACCCCCGATGTACGACCTGGACCTCACCACCAACACCAGCATTACATCTCCGATAAAAGACAGTTCGCAGCTCCGTTGAAACAGCCTGTAGATCAAGCTCATTACTACCTCCAACCCCCTCATCCTTACGACGCCTCATCCCTCCACCCCTTCGTATATCCCTCAAGACCCTCCTCTTCACAAAGCTTTTCCTCTTTCACCTCTTCCTCCTCCTCCTCGTCATCACCATCATCCTTATCCCCATCACCAATCCCCCCACCCGCAACCCTCCCAAACCCCAACCCAAAACACCTCAACGACCTCCGCGTGCACCTCCTCCACCGTCTCCGAGACGGAAACTTTGACGGAGGGTTCCCACTCCAACGCAATACAGTTGATCCTCGCGGTCGAGCTACGATTTCGAAGGAGTATGATATCCCTTTGGTTGAGTTCGGCCCGGCTTTCGGTTCGAGGGTGTGGATCGGGTTCAAGGGACCCAAGTCAAGCTCTCGAGACGATCAACGAAGGTCAGCGTCAGCGTCGCAATACTTTACATGGCAAGCGTATTACGCCTCCGGTTCTCCTCGCGAGTCGAGGTCAAGGTCCCGTAATCATGTTGATGACTCGAAACCACCTTCATGTACGTTCATTTTCACTCCCAATCCTAACTACTGAATTCTAAACTTCTATATCCTATCAATCGTATGCACAGCCCGAACCATCCTAGCCCAAGTCCGCGTCGACCCAGCCATCATGCACACCTCCTACGGCAAGTTCCTCCGCACCGACCCACGAGCGATATCCCGCGCTCTAGCGATCTCCCTCGAGCTCGGTGTGTTGATTACCATCGTCGCCGCGGACGAAAAGCGTAATACTTCCGCCGGGAGTGCCAGGTTGGCGAAATTGACTCTGGCCACTGCAGGGACCAGTCGGCATCAGGATCAACATCGATACGCTAATGATGGCTTTAATGAACTGGGACTTGATGTCGATTTGGATTACTGGGTCGACTGGAACTCATGTGGATATGAATATGGATCCGGATATGGATGCCCCCCTGAATTGGGACTCGGATTCGGATTCGAAGATGCGGGTAGAAAGCGCTCGAGGGATCAGGGATATTCTCTTTCGAAGGGAATCACGCAAGATTCGATATTGTATATCGGGACGAGACATGATGGGAGCTCGGAGTTGCTTTATACGTATCCGAATTAGGATGGCGTCCTTCTCCTCTACATAGCAACTTATGGAGTGGTCTCCGAGTCCCTATTCACCTTTTCCTCTTCATCCTCCGGATTCATCTTGGTCTTCCTCATCATCATCGATATCTCACGTTCAGTTGCAATTCCGAACGCTAGTAGACCTAGTCTGGAACGACATTTATTCCTTTGTCCTCACACGGCCAGGGGTCTGTCCAACACGAACGCGAACGCCAACACGACTACGAACACTCATACGAACGCCCATACAAACACCCATACGAACACTCATACGAACGCTCATACGAACATGAATAAGAACGCCCACGAACACTCTTACGAACACCCTTACGAACAACCATACGAACAGAAAATCAGCCTATCAATAATCTACATCCCGAACTACACCAAACAGACTACAGATACGGGACACTCCCTAGATTCCAGACGCCCATAGACGACTATCACGATTTACACACACACACACCATCATGATTGTTTTTTTATATCATCTACTGTATTTTTATGCTTGCTCTCTGCTGTCCACGCTGCTCTCTCGATGACATTCTACCTTTGTACTTTAATTGCTGTTCTTCAATGTTCATTGTATTACTACTTATCACTGCTTAATTCTACTCATTGAACCTTTCTGGTAAATTGGGTTCAAGTCCACCTACAAGTTTTAAGCGGCTCTTCGTTGAACATGGTCAAAGCCCCATAAGCTCAATAGCAAGATATGCGTTCTCGAAGGGTCGAAATTGGGTAAAGTGCACCTCTCAACTTCATGACGTTAAAACTCTGCTCACAGTAACACTCCGAAACGTGGCAAGATGCTATAACAGCCAGTATTGACAAGGGCCCTGCACTGAGTGGCACACCGGCGATTTATGAAATGTAGTTATCAAGCATGTATTCTTTCCCTCACTAAGAATACGACCTTTGTGCATACGCTGTGTGTGTGAACTGTCTTTTTAAGCTTACCCAAGTAGCTCGGGGTACAGCTCACTGTGCTCAACTTTCGAATAGTCAACTGATAGAGAATACAGCCACGACAAAACTCCGACTCGGGAGAACTGACGATTGGTAGCCCACTACCCCGCAATAACTCAAATTTGTCTGTCAAGGTCGTCTTCCAAAGGTTTTCATAACCTCCCCCTTTTGACAACTTGTCGAATCGCGCATTGTCTCATAGACAAAAGAGCTTCAATGCTGAGTTACTTTGTTATTACAAAGCGTGGTCCCGTTGAGGAATCTCTGCATGCGAGGGGGTTAGTATTCAACTACATGATTGGGGACGTACAAGGCCGATAGGTAGATAGGATTCAGAGGCAGTGGTCCCAATCGCGGCCAACCTGGCAGTATATAAGCGTGAAATATTAATGACTGCCTTTACCTCTTATATTGAATTGATAATTGGAAAGCAAGACCAGTATTTGCTGATGTTTGTCCGATGTGTACGGGCCCGCCCCTTACCAAGTATAGGATCCTCCGTGCTTGATATGGAGCGCCAGGAGTGGCAGTATTCCAAGGTCAAACTCGTGGTCTTTTTGGCTAACAAAGGGAATAATCTACATAAAAGCGAGCTCCTTGCCGTCCCCCACAAGCCCACATTTGTGTTCTTTCTCAATTACGCCTATCCAGCGAAATTGATTATCTCGATGGATTGTCCTCCTATTCTTACTCTTCCCGTAGATGTGTTGCTCGAAATTCTCCTAATCACTTATCTTTCCAAATTTCCTTTCGATTTTGATTTTGGGTATCGTCGCAAAGAGCGACAACGTCGTCATCTTTCGCAAGTCTGCAAATCCTGGCGCGCGGCGATGTTGGATACCCTGGATTCTGGACCGATATCTTTATTACGATTAGTTCAGCCGATTTAACGAAGCCATTTGATCATTCAGATCCCCTTCGCATCCCGCCTGACCAAGCTCGAGAAGTTTTCCCTTATTTGGCCAAAAATCTTGCCAGGAGCCGTGATTTACCTCTCAGCATTCATATGGATATCGACCGTCAGGATTTGACTATGGCCGAATTTGTGCGCCCCGACGTTTTACTTTGGACTAGAGCCCATTTTCGTGCCCTCGGGGGCATTCTTCTGCCGTACACAGCAAGGTTTCAGCAAATTAGGATCATTTCGCCAAATTTTGAATCTATCGAATTACTGCTTAGCTCCTTTGTCGATCACAACATGCCGCTGCTGGAGTACGTGGATTGTCATCGAGATACCACTTGGAGGATAGAGCCCCCCTTACCCGAACCCGGTTCTTCTTGCTTTGCGAACTCCGCTGAAGTTCCTCCAGCGCTGGACCTCAACACTCGCTTATTTCCCCGACTTAGCAAGCTCTCCCTAACCAGTTTTCCTCTGCTCTGGAGCCAATTCATTCCCCGTTATGGATTGGTGTCGCTCGACCTCAATGAACTCCCGGAGGATCACCGCCCCACCTTTGCTGAACTGAAGAATATGTTGTGCTCTCAAAAGTCATTGCAGAAGCTACGCCTCCAGAACACAACTCCAATGCCTGACTTTAGCATCGGCCCTGACGACAAGATAGTCCTCCCGGATTTGAAAGAACTTTTATTCAACTTTGAAGTCGACGCATCTTCATTTTTCTTCATCCAGCATTCGGAGTTTCCCAGCCTCACCTCGTTGCTCCTCACACAGATAACGGACCCTGATAGCGACCGTCCTGATAGCGACGCACGTGTTATATATAGAGCTATGACCGAATTCTGGCGCCCCACTCTCGGGCAAATTAGCCATCTCACCCTTCAAAACGTGGAGTTCGGCCTTGAGACCCGGATGGAACTCAACGACGCGGAGCTGGCATTTTTCCAGAACAGAGCACCCACTTTTTGCCCCGTCATGATTTCGTTCTTCTTCGCCTGCTGCAGCCTCAAATTCCTCAAGCTTTGGTGGTGCGACGACTATACGCTGGCCTGTCTGGCTATACCAGTTTATACTCACGACGCAGACCCACCCGCAGTATTTCCGTGCAGAGACCTTGAACGACTAGAGATTACGATGCACCAGATTCAGAATCGAGTAGTCGATTGGTTGAGAGGGTATACCTTTTGGTTGAACATGCCTAAGGAGCTGGTCACTCCGCGTAAGGTAAATGTGATGGTACTCAATTTCGAGCCAGTGATGGGGTCGCTGGTCAAAGAGCTCATCAAACCTAACATGGCGGTGGAGTTTCGGAATGAATACTCTGGAAATTTTCTAGTCCATGGAGTTGAAGGGGAGGTCGAAAATTTGATGGACCATGTTCGAGCTTGAATGAGGGTCAAGTATTCTGACTGGATAACCTGCGCTCTTAACGATTCTTTCATGAAAATCTCGTACGATCTTACATATCTTTCATTTATGTCATCATGGACGAAATCAAATCATACATAGTATCATAGCGATGGACTCTGTATCGTCTTCATGTAGTTAGATAAGTATGGACAATGATCAATCATTATACGCGTACCAAGTTATACTTTGAAATGGCGTGAATGATGGACGAGGCGAGTGGCTGTGACAACAATGGATACAAGAAGTGAGATACGATACTCGCTCAAACGAAGCTGTCCAGGAGAATTGGATCGAGGATTCGAGATGCAAGGCCGTGAAATGTTATCTGAGCGAATAAGTCCTAATCTATGATTATATGGACACTTCAACAATAATCTACATAGAGATGTTCGATACAAACGTTCATACAAATGAGTGAGCACATAGAGAGTAAACAATGCGTAGTCTCTACGCAAAGCAAAATGCCAGCGCAGGCAGAAGCGAAACAGAGCAACCAGAGCTGTTCCTGCTCCTCCTGCTCCCCCAAACATAAAAAAAACAAAAAAAAAGCCAGAAGCGACAATGAAAATGGGAAAAAAAAGGTTATCATCCCAAACAAACCCCCCACACGTACCTTTCCTACATTAGAACCAACCCCATTCCCCTCAAAAGCACCGCCCCAATCACCCAACTGACCACCGCAGCTCCAGCAAGCGTCCACCCCACTGCGCAAATCCATACATGAGTGCGTCAGTTGTCGATCCAAAGGAGGAGGCACAGTGGAGCTCGACATAGCGCGATGTGGCAGCTGTTGGCTACGGAGAAAGTATCGCCGAGTCCCAGCTGTTGTGAAAGGGAAAGGGGAAGATGGAAGGGAAGGGAGGACTTGAAGTTAGTTGAGGGATCATAACATAACGATAACGTGCACTTACAAGTGCATGAGTGGGGAAGAGGAAGGGGCAGGGAAGAAGGAAGAGAGAAACAAGGAAGAAGGGGAAGAGGGGGGGGAGAAAGAAGAGGACAATTACCTGCGGAGTGACATCGAATGTACACCAGCTAACAATTGCAATTCTTCGTCATTTGAATACGGTTGGGAAATCACGTCGGCGCCGAGTAGGATATAGGGTAGAGGAAATCGCATTAGCTCAGAGTCAAAAAGAAAAAACCTAGTGAGATGGACATGGCCGTTGGGTCTAACACGAAGAAAAAACATCACTTACCTGGGAGATGGTTCATCACCCGAACCGCCATCAAGCAATACGAAGCGTCAACTTTGATCAGAGAGAAGACAATCTATGCAACCTGTATATCAGATTATGAAATGTCAAACTGAATGTCGAGGCGTATCAGCGATAATCTGCAGAATATTAAGTGTAAGCACAAGAGGGCGCGCGTGCATGCCGGTGGAAATCCAACACGAGGAACAACAAGCATGCGTGACCACAAAAATCGACGACAAAAAAAGAAAAAAGCGGAAAACCAAAAAAAAAAAAAAAAAACAAAACAAAAAGCGGAAAACAAAAACAAAACAACACGTACGATGTTCCCAGTCAATCCAACTAGTATCAACGGTGACCTAGGCGTGCGATGCATCAACCCCTCCTGATATAGCGTCGGGATAAACTGGATAGAAGTTTCGAGGGGGAATAGGAGTTAGACTCACTGGTACCTGAAAATTATGTATGTAATTAGTCCAATGAATAATGAATAGAAAGCAACGGAAAGTAAAACAAAAGCTGCTGGTTTGAAACGAGCGGACAAACGAACGAACAGACCTACACGGAGGGAATATCGCTGTGTAGAGAGGGAGGAAAGGTCGATTGCTCGCCACATTGCAGTACTTTCGATGGGCACGCCGCCACTAGATATAACAAACAAGGTAGCACTTCAGTAGAACTAAAGTTCAGAAAGCAGTAAAGACGAGGTACCGGTAAGGAACCAACGAATTTCGGTATCACATTGAAGCACGTGTCGGCGCTTAATTTTATAGTGTCGTAACCCGTTGCCTTGCGGGCCTTCAAGCTTCAAGCTTCAACCATGATATACAGTCAATCTTGGTAGTAAAAAGTAGTATGGCACTAACTTTGACGTATAGTTGATTCTCGATCAGTGAGCTATATCAAGAACAAGTCGCAGTGTAACTATTGTCACCTGTAGCACGTGTGTGACAGTTCGCGTTGAACGTTCAGCCTTCGCGTCGCCTCATTTTCAGCCTTGACCTCTTCACAATGGATTCTAACACACCAGCATTGCTCTTGATGCAAGACTTGCTTCCTCTCACATAGTCTCTGGAAATTAGCCATCTTACCCTTCAAGAAGTTGCTGTATCTGAGCAGGGTTAATAGTATCGTAACTCTGTTTCATCGAAATTTTCTGTCCTGCATTGGCTTGGATGATAATGAACCAACTTTCTTGGGAATATTAACCAAAAGACCATACCGAAACTAATTATCCAAGTGAAGGCAATAAACATTGTGATAAAGAAGTAAAATTTGTTCATGGGTCCCGGATTTTAATCTGGAAATAAACAAGATTAAGAAAATTGTGAGCTGATAAATTTGGAAAACCGTTGGCAACTTCTCATATACTAAAGCTCTGATAGCAGTGAATATTCCTAAAATATGCATACCATATCCAGTCAGCGTAAAGGCTCCTGCTATAGAGGTGGCAAAGAAGATAGCTCCCATAGAGGTAATTGTTGCTCTTGTAGAGTCATGAGCAGGATGGCGGGGAATGCTTTCCGATGATTTTTGAATCCCGAATTTATACTGTATATACAAGGATAAATATAAAAGCCTTCTGCATTCAAAGGAAGTAAGGCGGTGGCTCTGCTAGGGTGTATAATTTGTGACAATTTGCATTGGCCATAGGCCCAGAACTTGCCCGCGACCTCGTGAAGTTAATCATTTTTTGATACAGAACACCTAATGCTTGGGTCTGAATTTCGCCACATAGTATAGCCTCACAGTCATCGCTAGATCTTAGGAGACTACTTACTGTAGAAGCATGTTTGGCTTGGATAGTGGTAAAAACATATAAGAATTGACTGTTCCACTTTGGTTCCACTATCTCGAAATGCTATAGCAGATAGGTTTTACTATTTACCGCTCTTTCGAGGAACTTGGCTGCAAAACACGACCAAAAACTGCTAAGCCATTTATCAAACACCATGGCCTCTTTCATAATTCTAGAGTTTGCTGAATGGTCATGAACAGATGATAATCAGAGCACAGTGTCGTTTTACCCACCTTGTCCGACTTCCTCCGCTTGGCCAAAATAACATGCCGTTAGTAAGTCTTTGCTTGCGGCAAAAACCATCACAGCTTGCAGATCGGGCCACTTTTTTATGTTGGGCCGGCAAAATTTACAAGTATCGGCAAGTAAAACAAAAATCAATTACGAACCATAATGCGGTCAATATCATGATCCTTGAATTCATCCAAAGGTCCTGGCAGAAGACGATCCCTTCCAAAATGCAGACTCAGCAACTTGGCCCACAACAGAACACACTGATGTTCATACGGGTTTCCTCCTGGAACTTATCGAGTCATAAAGGTCAGTTAGAATAACCCTCTCACGCCTGCTGGAGCATTTTCATGGACCACGGTTGCACGCAAACCATTCTGATATATAGATTGCAGTAATGTAGTTGTGATTTAAGTTTCTACGGTCATCAGATCCATAGCATTGCTTAGGAAGCAGTAACGGTGCAGGAGTCCGTAAATTCTATTACTCAACAAATTTCACAGGCCCGAGGTTACGAGCCGTTTGTCAGTGTCGGTGTCAATTGAGCGGAAAAGGGAGGGGGAAGGTACTTACTTGTGTAGAGACGTTAAATATGCCCCAACAAGAGAATGTGATTCTTCGTCCAGAGCGCACGATATGAATACGGTTGCTACTAGATAAATCACATCGGCGCCCACTACTGGAAGGAGAAATTCCGTTAGCTGAAGGTCAAAAACCAAAAAATCAAAATAAGGACAAACACATTAAAAAGATTGACGTGTGAGCCACGATAAGTACGAAAAAAAAATAAGAAGGAAAAAAACACCCCTCACCAATCAAAATCATGAACCAATACAACGCGTCCACTTTGATTCGGGAGAAGGTGATTAGCGGATCATGGCAGCAAAGCGTATCAGCGATATTAGCATTAGCGTATTCATAGAATGCCAAGCGTAAAGGACAAAAAAAAAATTGAACACGTACAATATTCCCAGCCAACCCTACCAACATCGACGGTAACAAAATTAGTGGTGGACCGGGATATGACCATCGGGATGAACCGGGCGGAAGCTTCGAGGGCAACTGTAGATGACTATGAATAAAAGGAACAGAAAGTAGAACAAAATGGGGTGCTGTTATGATTGAATGTATGCGCTCCTCCTCCTGAGGCGTTGGACTATATACTGGAAGGCATCAACACGGACAGGGAGCGTTGTGGGGGATGGGGAAGGGGGGAGAGAAAAAGGTCAAATCCAGGCTTACAATCCAACACTCATAACGCAACGGACTCACGCGAGGGCATAATTGAGTAGAGCAATCCCGGCCGTACCAAAGAACGCGCCTCCCAAATTCAAGTACCTTCATGATCGCTTTCGAGGCAGAAGAAGCCGAGGAAGGCTACATCGGCTTGGAGGTAGAATACTGTTCTCCACGTCGCCGGGCTCTCGATGGGCACGCCGCCTGTAAATAGAACAAGGTTCAGAGATAAGTAGCAAAGGGAGGGAAGGAAATGACGCACCTAAAACCATGGGCTCAAGCGGTTGACCAGCTTCCAAAGATACCAAATGACTTATTACGAGACGGACTAGAGGAGCCGGGGCGTTGAGATTTACTGGAGTGTTGTCATCAGGGGCTGGGTGATAAGGACCACCAGCAACAGGATGGTTCGGGTCAGACCCGGTAGTATAACATATAATATATTAGGCGGGCGGTAGGGTTGAACGCAAAGGTCGAGGGCGTTGGAGGGAAGGATCGAAAGGGGGGCAAATTGGGGGCAAAGGAAGAATTCAAGAAAGGCGGCAAGGTCGTTGTTGATTTGTCAAGCTGTCGAGAGAGCCGAATAATCATTGAATTGATCGATGATTCTGTAATTGATTGAGGTTATGGCTGATTCAAACTGTAAGGTACTAAGGTACCGGAGTCGTATGAGGCGGAGAAGTGATATCCCGGCGTTGATTTAGCGAGGATACAGGTGTTCCTACCTATATACCTAACAATGTGAAATAAGTACCTGAAACGAAGCGGAAAACTATTAACAAGGGGATGGATACTGAACGAGGAACTAACTACGAGTGACCATTGATATGGTACCCACACCCCTGCATGTTTTCGTAAGAACAGTTTGACAAGAAGGTACTGGTTGCTTTAATGAGTCTCTGGAATGACGAAGTATCTTGCTTTGCGCACGCATTGATCGTGCGTCTCCTGAACTTAGACCTCTTTCCTGATCCGTTCCTTATTATTCACATTTATAAAAGATGTTTATACAATGTGGGTAACCCAATTGGGTTTTGTCCCTGCACGACGGCTCAGTGGAACTGGAGGCCTAGGAAGACGAAGACAGAGAAACAAAAACGCTCGAATGACAAGGTACGTTTCTCCGCCGAACAATGTGGCGTCACGACGAGTCAATTGCTGTATCATAAGCCAGGGTATGTTCGAATTATCGGTTTCGTTATAGGTACGTAGAAGCTCTTCGCTAATACGAATGCTTACTTTTTCTCCTGCCAATGTTCAAAGGAAAAGAAAAAAGAAGTTCAACCATTGGCCGGACCATACGAATGTCCATATAAACAATCGAGCAACATTTAGACAAATATCTCAGTAACGTCAACGCCACCGATTACAAACATGAACAGGAGCTCCTGACATAAACGCGTCAAAGTCGCTAAGGGTGGTAGCATTGAAGTTCCGTCTTCCCTGGTCCTTGAGGGTTACTGACCACTATTCACCTCTTTATTTCAGCGACAAGTTATTTCAGCCAGGATTCGAATCAGAATTTCGAGTAGGAGAAAAGCTGGATGCGTGCAGCTGCCATTCGGCGGTGATGATGGACCTTCAAACACAGATACCGCTGAATATGAAAGAAGCGGGAACATTGCCCGAGAACTTCGCAGTAACCGGCGAGAGATGATTTCTATTTGTTTCTAGATTCGCTCTTTGCGATTGCTATTGCAGCCGCTTGAGCGGATTTTGGGATTCATCCTTTTTTCACGTTCCAGGTACACTCCGAGGTGGCAACAATACCTAGCGGGGACAGATCTTGTGCTGAACCTCAAGCTCCAGCTTTTCCATTCCAATTTCGCCATTTTCCGAACTCGAGCCCGATATTCCTGACTTGACTATCTTATACTTTGCTGCAAGAAAGCCTCGTATGACTGGAAGTCGAACTCGGCTCAAAATTCAACTCGAAAAGGTAAGACTCAAATAATTTTTCTTATTTGATAGGGCTTTGCTGATAAGCTCTATTGGCTCGGCGGGGTTTTCACTGGCGCCCATGATCAAGTTTACAAAATATTTTAATGAATCCGCGCCCAACCTTCGCAGAATGGACGCCTCAGCAAGGATTTCAGCTATAACCTAAATTGCTCGTTTCGTAATGTCTCCGTACAGAATGGATTCATTGTGCTATGGGTGGCCGGTATGTGCTGCTCTGTAAAATTTCATCGACGGTTTCGTAGGATAAAAACTTCGTCGCTTTCATGGATCGAAATCCTGTCTGCGAACATCATTTTCAAGTTGTCATTAAGAAACACATTTGTCTGTCCATCCTTTCCCAAATTCTGATTCTGACCGTGACGCCACCCTCTACAGCGAGCGCCAAACAATTGGGAAAGTCAGATGTTGAATTGCGTAGCATACGTTCCCATTGTGACCTGACAGCGGCCATCTGCTCCTGCATTGTAGTTAACGACATATTTAATGTGGCCAATCGACTTCTCGACGGACTTGCGATTGGACCAATGAGAAAGTAGAAGCTCACTGAATTATCCAGGGCCAATATTAATGTTGATACTTAATTTTCGTAGGATGGGGTTCCATCTCTCCATTCAGCTCGATAGAGCACCTTCACCTTCATGTACAAGTGCCGCCCTTCAAGAGTATCACAAAGCGAAGTAAATACCCAATTGCAACCGGATTCGGCTAGTTTCACAAAGAATTCAGCTAGTTCGTTGAAGTACATCAAGCAATATTGATTTTACAAGAAGACTGCAAGGTTGGAGTTCTTCCCTGTTATGACGGCTGTCCGTTTGGGGGGGTCATCTATCACCCGTGAATGATGAATCTCCGTGGTTATTCAAAAATCTCAGTGAGGCGGCAGAGAGTTAGCTCGCGCGCGAGCTAACGAGTAACATCGCGTGAACTTCCTTCTGCTGAGTGAGAAGGTAGTTTTGGACCTTGGTAGTGTTTTGTGCGCCAATTAATATCACTAGGAGATTGCCAGAGGCTTATCAAATTCCGTCAAGGAGCAATATCAGACTAGTGCGTCAAGAGCCTGTTTGTCGTGTGCATGACTTTATTTGTATTCTCATCCCCCTATTCACTATCTCAGGAAGCTGCCAAAAATATCCCCTCTTTAAATTTCCTGCTGCTAACCTCGACGCAAATGAACCACATCGCTGGCAAACAAACCAGAACATCACTTATTCATGGCTCCAACCCTCCTGTGAACCTATATAAGAGCTCCATATTTTGACTCTTCCCGCTCTCCAGACGTGACAATGATTCATTGCAAATCTTCTCTTTTACTGCTCGCAGCACTTTGCAGACTGGTAATCTCAGCTCCTGCTGCCTCCTCGAGTGCGAGCATTACCGAGAGTGCAAGCGCGTCGACAGTTCCTTCGGCGACAGACTCAGCTTCTCTAGCGGTGACTACCGTTCCATTCGCTAGCACAAACCCGAATGAACCGCTGTGGAACAACGACAGCCCTAATTCCGTCCCAAGTCCTCAACGTGGAACTCTCGGAGCACCCATCTTGGGTCCAGACAACGTTCCTATCGATCTTCAGAATGCCGATTTGTTCGCGCCCCCGAGTACTGACAACGGTAACACGTAAGTATGAAATCGTTCAATCTTCGAATGTACCTAACGCAGTTATCTTGCAGGGGCAACGCGAAATGGCCTTTTGCTATGAGCCATAATCGTCTCCAGACTGGAGGGTGGGCCAGACAGGAGAACGTTCAAGTTATGCCAATGGCTACCGGTACCTCGACCACTGATATGTATGATTTTTAACTCTTATCGCGCCCTTAGAAATGGCCAGTGTTAATATGCGTCTTGAAGCTGGTGCGATTCGGTAAGTGGTGGAGCATGTTCGAAGCTGATTGCGTTCTAACCCTAAAATCCATCAAGTGAACTCCATTGGCACAAGACCTCAGAGGTAGGATCACTGACGGATTATCTTGCATCGGATGTAAGGCTGATTATATTTCCAGTGGGCATACGTCTTGAAAGCAAGTCAACATACGTTTTTGCTTTACCTACTGCTATCTTATATTCGCGTCCGTTAGGGAACAACTCAGGTCACTGCGATCAATACTGAAGGACAAAATTTCATTGCCAATGTGGTACGTGTCATTCCATCTGCGGGAGATATTAGCTTCTGATTCCAAGATTCAGGGCCCAGGTGACCTATGGTTTTTCCCTCCTGGCATTCCCCACTCTCTTCAAGCTACCGGGGACGATCCCGAAGGAAGTGAATTTCTTTTGGTATGAGATCTTGACTAGTTCATCATAGCGCATCCATTCATTCCAAAATTCCAGATTTTCGACGATGGGGCCTTCAGCGAAGACGACACATTTTTAGTCAGCAACGATCTTTGACTTTATCATCCTTTTACCAAACTCATCTCCTTCTCAGTTGACCGACTGGCTTTCACACGTTCCCGCAGAAGGTCGGCGTATCTTTCTTCATTTTTAATACATTAATTAACGCCTCGCAGTCATCGCAAAAAATTTCCAAGTCGATAATTCGGAGGCATTTGCGCATATTCCCGCCAAACAGCTATATATTTTCCCTAGTAGTATGTTCTATTCATGTTATGTTCTAATTTGTCGCTGAGTGTCAATTATTAGCTATTCCTCCGGATGACCAACAGGCACCAATCAGTCCGCAGGGAACAGTTCCCCAATCTTATGCCTTTTCATTCTCCACCGTCAATGCAACTCAGCTCTCTGGCGGCTCAGTGAAGGTAGTCGATTCTACGAATTTCCCCATATCAACCACAATCTCAGCTGCCGAAGTCACCATTGAACCAGGAGCGATGAGGTAGGTGGATAATTTTAATTATTCAATTTCAGGGACTCACTCACGAGATAATGCTCAGAGAGCTTCATGTGCGTCCCGCCCAACCGTACAATAATAGAACTAGACTGACAAGCCCACAGTGGCATCCCACAATGGACGAATGGAGTTTCTTCATGTGCGTATATGCATTTCTATACACTAGTTCACCAAACCAATATTATACATGCAGAGAAGGAACTGGCCGCATGACCCTCTTTGCCTCGCAGAGCAATGCCAGAACATTTAATTATCAGGTGAGCCCCTTTCCTCGCTGCCGTATCGATAATGATAACTGATATCTTTTCATTAGGCTGGCGACATCGGTGAATGATCCACGTTATCTTTCAATAAGTTTATTATTGACAATGTCAAACAGGTTACGTTCCTGCTTCCATGGGTGTGTTCACTTGTATCCTGCCGTCATTGTTGAGTTAATCATAGTATGCAGGGCATTACGTGGAAAACACTGGAAACACAACCTTGAAGTACCTTGAAATCTTCAACTCAGGTGAGGGAATCTTTTTCCTGGAGCAGCCACAATGTCTCTCATACATACGGACACTGTTCTCAGATCGATTCGAGGATATAAGTTTGAACCAGGCAAGTCCATCTTTAGTCTTGTGGAATGAGACCCTGAGTGGCGGAACTAAACTCTTCTTTCCCTATGCAGTGGTTGGCTTTGACGCCACCATCTTTGGTGAAAGCTCACTTAAACCTGGATGACGAAACCATTGCCAAACTTTCAAAGACAAAACCACTCATTATTGGATGATTTATCTCTCGTTTTCTGTTGACGTACATGAATAGATCAATGAGTAAATAAGTTTGTATTTGTCTACATTACAGAAGACAAGGGTGCCAAGAGTTTACTTTGTTGGGCAAAAAAATCGCTGAAAAAGGTGCACCTAATTGTCGTCAGTGGGTCATTGCTTTCTTACATTCGTATGACAGACGGATCATTGTGGTAGTGACTTATTTTAGAGTAATAACTATGATGAGATTATGCTTTCACCAGTCTTTCAGCTGCCAACTGGGTGATAAATAACAAACTATTATTGTGGTGATTCACTGATTATTGTGAACTTTCATAAATATGATAGATATCATTAGGCTTTCATCTTTTTATTTCGTTCCTAGCGACTGGTGAATTGCTGGTGAATATAAATACATACTGTCTTTCTCGAATTCTTTCCATTCCCTGCCATCTACCGTTTATATGTCCTGCTATCAGTCTCCATCTCTCTTTGAGCACTGCTACTTTTTTGAATCCTTTTCTTCTCAGGCCGAGTCCTCTTAGAAAACCCCGCTCAACACTGTCCTGACAATTAACAGATACCTGGTCCACCTGGCACTTGCATCACACATTTGATCTCCTCTAAATTACTTTCTGGCGCAAGTTTACCCTCAGCACATTCTTGATCTTCGGATTCCAAGCAAGAATCATTTTCAGCTCATTCCTGAAACTCTGAAAGATCTTGAAGTTTTATGTCAGTGCCCTTGGTCATTGCATTCAATATTGAAAGCAGTACTTATTCGGCTCAATTATCCGAATCCCTTGATTCGCACTGAGGTAGTGTAGTACACTGTTACTGGAGGCTGGAATCTGGAGTTGCCCTTTTGGTTTGCAAAAGGGCAGTGGCAGAAAATTGAATGTCCCGATTCAAGATTGAGGTGACTCCTTGATAGTATGGATAGCTTCTTTTCCCGGTTAGGTAGTTCTACTACTATGGCACTTGAAGTTGCCAAAATTTTTTGTGTGGTGTTCATTAAATTTGTATTTTCATTATTGTGCAAGCAAACAACTTATGCATAATGCAAGGACTTCCGACGCTCAGCACTGGCATAAGATATCAAGTTTAAGGAAACTTTCAAGCCCAGTGCCCACTTTGTGTCCCAGTGCAACATTATGGGACAGTACTTAGTAGGCGAAGAAGTATCTTTTGGACAGTAATGATGCTATTAAGGCTTAAGAATGAAATAATGCGGGCGTTGGAGAGTCGGAACTCGAAGAAGAGTATCAATTTTCGTAGTCCTTAAAAGCATTGCAAAGGCCAAAGTTACTATGAATTAAGCCTCGGTCAGCGTAGGAGAAAGTAAACCGGGAAGAACTTGGATACAAACTTGCACTCGGTGCTAAAGGACTTGAATTAATCTTCCTTGTGTTAGTTTATCATGATCCACAGCCAGATGGGGAATTTGCACAACTTGTCGGTAGCCACGAGAAGATATAACTTGAAATAAGTGCCGCGAAACAGGTTCATTCTGGTCAATAACATTTTTTGCGGTCGTTCATGGAAATAATGAGTTCCCATCCGTGTATACAGGAGGAGGCACTCGCAATGCGTTAAAAGATGAGGATTTAAGACACAACAGCTGCGATAGCGCCATTGGAACTTCTGCTTTATTCTTTCCCTCAATGATGTCAATCCGATCATCATGCACATCCACCGTGGACGAACTGTCTCTGAATTATACTTAATTTTTGCTTCTTCGGATGGGTAGGCTTGGAGAGCAGTTCATGTTAGAGCTAACGGAGTACAGTAAGTATCACTCAGAGTATAGTAGAAGACTCTGATGTATTAAATACCTAACGGAGTACAGTAAGTATCACTATACAAGTGTAGTCAGTACGTAGTTAGAGATAACAGAATAGCTAGGCTCACCTCAGAGTATAGTAGAAGACTCTGAGGGGGCCGTCGCTTCAATACGAAATATATAAGTAGAGTAAAAATGCTTCCGTTGACTCAACCGCCAGCGGAACAAACATCTAAAGGAAGGATAAACTATATAAGATACAGATGCGGCGCCTAGGCACAGCTTTGCCCGAGCGTACGTATCTCCAACAGTTCATTATGTTAAACTTTCAAGTGATCGACTGATAAAGCATAAGGCAACGGCAATATGAGGAGTCGAGGGCCGGCAGCTAACTAGTTAGCGAAATGACCAAACTCTTTCTCATGCAAGGTCTTTTTTGGAAAGGTCTTTATACTCCTCGCTTTTGCCACCTTGTCGAACGTCAACTTCATTATCTAACAAACAAAAGCTTCAATATTGTTTGTTAAACGATACCGTCGAGGAACCTAGTATTCAAGGACATGAGTGGGAACGAACAAAACTAAATGTGTAGATCATACTATTAAGACAGTCGACCCAATCGGTATGAAATGCTTAGCGCTGCCTGCGGCAGCAACCCCTGACTCCATCAAGAGAAAGTAATTGTTCCATCGCGACGGTGATACATTCGGTTGCAATGCTATCAACTGAATTCTTCAGAGCGTTCAGGAAGCTAGCTGACGAAATGTCACTGGGAATACCAACCCTCTTTTTCGAGAGGAAAAGATCTGAACAAAGGACATGCAATATCAGCTACAAATGTTTCAAGTACATCTCACAGATAGACAAGTACAGATTCCCATCGAAGGGCAAATGAGTGGTATACAGCTCGACACATGCTCTCACAATATTGGGGACAGCAGCAGATTTGGTAGTTCAAGAAGAATTCGAGGGAAAGGACATCAGGGTCTTTGGCCTTAGTTTTTTCAGTTGTAAGTCTCAACAATTCAGCGGCAGGGGAGCCCCCAAAGGGACAACAGGCCACTGTATTGTTATATCATTTACAGAAGGTCCATCCCGACTGCGTAAGTCAAGGAGCGGAGAGAGAACGTAGCGCCTGAAAAATTCCGCGGCATGAGATTAGATAAGGGTGTGTGAAAGAGTTACCTATTGGGGCGAAATTAGGAAGATTTTGGCCGATCGTAGCAAACACATCCCTCCCTTCCCTTCGGTCAGAGTCGGGGATGGGTTTGCTTTGATGAGCAGAAAGGTCTAGACCCGATTCATTAATTGGGGCCTCTATGTTGTCTCCATAGTAACCATGGTTACAATTCAATCGACTCTTGACAAAGAGTCGCTGGAAGGCGGGTAGTGCTATATTTGTCGCCACTCTGTGGGCCCGCCCTTTACCAAATATGGGATCCTCCATGCTTGATAGGAGCGCCAGGAGTGGCATTATTTCGAAGTCAAACTCGTGTTCCTTTTTTGGCTGCTGAAGCTGAATTGTGGATAAAAGTGACGCTGTTAGTCTCTACGCCCTCCCCGACATCGATTTCTCCATCATGGTACCGGCCCCTATTCTTACTCTTCCCTACGACCTGGTGGTCGAGATTCTCCTTACAACATACCTTTCCGACTACCCTTCTGACTTGGACCACCAGGATTACGACTACGAACGCCGCATTCTTTCTCAAGTCTGCAAATCCTGGCGCGATGCGGTGCTGGATACCCCTAGCTTCTGGACCGACATCCCTATCACAACAGATTCAGCCGATTTCACGGTGCAACTTGATTATTCGGATCCTCTTCAAGTCCTGCCTGACCATGCTCGAAAAGTCTTCCCGTATATCTCGAAAATTCTTGAACGTAGCGGCCGAGTTTTACCTCTCAGGATTCACATGGATCTCGAAGTACCCGATTCCGATCGTCCCCCAGAATTCGACACATTTCCTTGGACTATTGCGCATTCTTTCGCTCTCGGGAACATTCTTATGCCGCACGCAGCAAGATTTCAACGGCTTCAGCTCTCTTCTCAAGCTTTGCATCCCATCATAGGGCTATTGAGCTCCCTTGCTGATCAAAGTATGCCGTTGTTAGAGTACGCGGAGTGCACTCGTACTAGACCCTACAAAGCTGATTTACAACACCCCGACTTCCCCGAACCCAGTTCCTCTTGCTTCGCAAGCCCTGCTGAGGTTACTCCTTCTCCGGAGTTAAAGAATCACTTATTTCCTCAACTTCGCCATTTCTCCCTCTCGGGCGTGCCGCAGCTCTGGAGTCAGTTCATCCCCCGTTACGGACTAGTGTCGCTTCGCCTCGAGTGGCTCCCGGAAGATCGCTGTCCTACCTACTTTGAACTCAAAAATCTGTTGCATTCTCAACAGACTTTGCAAACGCTGCGTCTAGTGGCATCGACTCCGATGCCTGACTCTAGTGTCGGCCCGGATGACAAGATATTGCTCCCAAATCTGACAGAGTTAAGCTTCTCCTTTAACACAAGCTTATCCACGGTCTTCTTCATCGAGCACACAGACTTTCCGAACCTTGTTTCTTTAGATCTCGTCCAGATGCTGGTGTTTGAAGAGTGCACCCCATCTCATGTTTACGATACCATGACGTTAGCCTGGTCCTGTCTCTGGCAAATCAGCCATCTTACCCTCCGATACGTCAACTTTAGCTCTGAAGAATATGAAACAATCGATGGGATGGAGTTGGCCTTTTTTGAGGAGAGAGTACCCCTACATTCCCCCAGGATGATCTGGTTCTTCTTCGCCTGCATCCGCCTCAAAACCCTACACCTTCTTGAATGCGATAAGCACACGCTGCAATGTCTACTTACGCCAGTTTGGTCGCCTATGATTGCAAACCCACCCGGAGCGTTTTCGTGCAGAGAGCTTGAACGGCTGGAGATTGAGAATCATTACGATGTTAAGATCACACTCGATTTCTTAAAGGTGAATACTTTTTGGTCGAACTTGCCTACTAGCATGATCACTCCCCGCAAGGTGAACGTGATGGTAGTGCATACTATGCCACATATGGGTTCGCTGATAAAAGAGGTGATCAAACCTAACACGGCGGTGGAGTTGCGGAATGGATCTTTTGGATATTTTCTAGTCCATGGAGTTGAAGATGAGATCGAGAATTTGATGGACCATGTTCGAGCTTGAGTGAGGGTCGAGTATATGGACTGGTCGCCTACTTTTTTTTGGTTGTGGACGTCACTATTTCACGGACTGGATAACCCTCTTGAACGAAAATCTCGTACGATCATATCTCACGATCTATCTTGTTTCTGGTTGTCATATTCATTTTCCTATTTATACTCTCTCATTCCCGTTATGACAAACGCGATCATCTTATACACGTTGTACGTATACTCTCGCTATAGAGATGGACTTTTCGAGATCTTGTAAGCAAATAGTAAGGACCATGATCATACACGTACCAAGTTATATTTTGAAATGGAGTAAGTAGAAAGGATCAACTAATCATTTCTATTGTCTCTCGCGGTCTCCATTCCCTAAGCTTCATGATCATCGATCTTCAGTAAAAGCTCTCAATGTCTTCAGACCGTGACTTCGTCGTCCAATGAACGAATTAAAGCTCACTGTCGGTGAAGCTCAGAGGATGCTCAGGCGTGAAAAAAAGTGGAAGGAACTTGGAAGGAACGTGCGACGAGTTTCTTCCGTGTCAAGCATCCTATGTAGAATTGGGATTCAGGCTGTAAAGGCACGACGAGGAAAGTTGAAGATCCACCAAGAGCGACCAGGGAAGGGGTAATCATTGAATTGATCATCGATGCTGCAATTACGGCTATGGCTGAATCCAAAGTAAGGGCGCTGCCGAGCCAAGCTCTTTCTATACCGGAGTCTTAGGCGGAAAAGTGGCGAGAAGAAAGTGAACAACGCTGATTCAGCGAACATATCGGAGCGTTGTAAATACATACATATATCCCTAACGATGTGTTTACCTACGAAGCCGCAAAATTCTAAGAAGGGGAAGGATACTGAATGATGAACTAACTACGAGTGAATATAATATCGAGTCCCTTATGTACATGTTTGCGTAAGAACAGTTTGGCATGCGCCGGATTGGCTCAAGGAGTCTCTTGAAGAGGCACCTTGCTTTGCGCACGCATTGATCGTGTGTCTCCTGAGCTTAGATCTCTTTCGTTATTTGTTCCTTATCATTCACATTCATGACAGATACGTATACAATGTGAGTATCCCATTGGGTTTTGTCCTTGTCCTTGCGCAACAGCTCGGTGAAACTGGAGGCCTAGGAAACTGGAAAGAAAAGAACTAGATATAAAATCGTTCAAATGACAAGGTACGTTTCTCCGCCACAATGTGGCGTTACAACAAGTTAACTAGTGCCGGGCGCCAAGTCGAGAAACGCGGCACTGTAACAAAAGCCGCGGTAATTTTTTGTCCCCACCTTCAAATTATCGGTTTCGATGTAGGTACGTAGAGGCCCTTCGTTTGATAAGAATACTTACTTTTTCTCCTGCTAATGTTCAATAGGGACAAAAAAAAAAGATGCCCAACCATTGGCAGGACCATACGAAGTCCAAGTAAACAATCAACCAACATATAGACAAATCTCTCAGTAACGTCAACGCCACCGGTTACGAACACGAAAAGAAGCTCCCTACATAAACGCCTTAAAGTCGCAAAGCGTGGTAGCATTGATAGTTCCGTCTTCCCTGGATCTTAAGGGTTACTGAAAACAATTCACCTCTTCATTGCAACGACAAGTCATTTCAGCCAGGATTCGAATCAGAATTTCGAGCAGGAGGAAAGGAGGATGCGTGTAGCTGCCATTCGGCAGTGATAATCAGCCTTCAAATACAGATATTGTTGAATATGAAAGAAGCAGGAACATTGACCTGGGAAGTTTGCAGGTATCGGCGACAGATAACTTCCACTTTTTTGAAGTTTGTTGTTTGCGACTGCTATTGCAGTCCCTTGATCGGATTTTGGAATTTATCCTTTCTCAGATTCCAGGTACACGCCGAGGTAGCACCAATACTCCCCGGGGACAGATCTTGTGCTGGACCTCAAGTTCCAGCGTTTCCAATGTCGCGATTTTTCGAGCTCGAGCCGTGCGAGAAAGACTCGTATGACTGGAAGTCGAGTCAGTTTAGCCCAGTTCAGCAAGCCATATCGTCTTGCCGCTCCGGTCTTTGTCTAATGCCATTCTTCGAGAGCCGAGAGGCACCCCTCTGAAGACTGAAAATGCTTGGCGGTCACGTATGCAAGCGATGCAAAGGATCTTTTCATTGCGAGATTCTCCTCCGCAATACTATCTTTCAATGCAGTTTAGGATCCAGTAGGCTCTAAACTGATCGTTCCGAATGGCTCAATCGCGATATCTGCCAATTATGGTGAAATACGCACGGTCCCATCTGCACTCAAGCATTGGGTTGACCACCGTTGTACGTCGACAAAAACTATCTAAGCGACTTTGATTCCGACATCTTTCCTACCAGGTTTATCGGTAAGCATCCGCTCCGAGTTAACTGAGAATACTGTTTGCGTAAAACTCAAGCTTTCTCATCGACTTCACCGCAGAGATTGGAGATGCCGACAACGAGGAAAGTCCATATGCATACGTGCAACTCGGTTCCAATAGAGCCTCCGCTGACTGTACTCAGTCCTACTCCATTTTCGCATAAGTAGAATCCTGACTCGATGAGGCCACGCTTTTCCCTCCTATGTAGTATGAACCCAGTGGTCAAGACAGGGATGCGCTTGGTTCTCAAACATGGTGTTATGAGAACAGTCGTGTTAATGATTTATTCTGGCTCGTAAAGAGCTGTCTTCCACGAAACACGGACCTATCATGGCAGGAGCCTCAAAGGCTTCCCGCAGGCAATACAGCGGCCACGAAGGTACGTGCCGATCAAACAAAAAAGGTGATGGTATTTTCACAAAGCACATTGTTTGTGGAGAGTACTCGCGAACTTTGGCGGCTGACGAACAGAATGAAGCAGCTGGAGAACAACTCTACCAACATCGGCATCCAGAAGCGCGTCACATTTACCCATCGGCCTAGCTAGGCCTCGTACAAATGTCACCGTTGGTCAGAGGCTCAATCACGCTTCCTCATTCAATCCTTCAATTTTAACCACCTAATTAGCTGATATAGTACGGAGGAATCTATTGAAAGAGTTTCGACCCAACTGGATATGAAAATTTTATCGAGTAACCGCATACTACACGCATGGTACATGGGCTGATTTTTCACGAGGAGTAATGAAATTACTATTACAATATCTATAGTTGGATCTGTAGCTAGGTGATAGCAAATATATGTTTTACAGTCTTTTTTTGTCTTTTTCACCTTAGTTTTTCTGAGTGCTTGGGTCTTCATCTTTCAGGATTTCAGAAATCGGTTGAGAATGCTTAATATGATCTTGAAGTTGGAATTTCGATTGGTTTTTGGAGATCAAGAATGTTGGTTGAGGGTAAACTTGTGCCATAAAGTAATTTAGAGATCAAGAGGAGATATAATGCGTGATGCAATAAACTATATACCTGGAGTTTTGATAGTGGTAAAGAGCTCGCATGTGTGCCCACTGCCAGGATCATCTCAGGCAATCTAGGGATGTAGGAATTTGATGGTTTGAGAAGAAGAAAAAAATGCGAATCGATATAAATCTAGTAAACCAGCTTCGGGTTGCATACAAGGGGCGGTGGATGAGGCACACATCTGTTAGGTGTCAGGACCTTCAATAGTATTGAGGAGAGATATTTTCTGAGGGGATAACGAGAGTGTGTTTCTATCTTCACCCAACATTCACCAGTTGCTAGGAATGAAAAAAGAAGGAAAAAAATTAAAGGATGATATTCATCATACTTATGAAATTTCACAATAATCAATGAATCACCACAACAATACATTGATACTAATTTGTTCATTACGACCCAGTTGGAAACTGAAGTGTGAAAGAACAGCGAAAGCCTACTCAATTTCATCATAGTCATGAAAACTGCACTGCATGACTATCAAATAATCCGCTATGACAATAATCTGCCTGTCATACAAACATAGGAAACCAATGAATGATCCACTTGCAACCGAATAGGTGTCAAGCCTTTAACATTTTGAGCACGTTTTTGCCCAGTAAGATAAACTCTTGACACCTTTGTCTTCTATACTACTAAATATACATATGTACAGTCATTATTTACTCCTCCCTCCATTCATGTACGTCAACAGAGAAAAAATCATCCAATAATGATGGGCTTTGTCTTCGAAAGTTTGGCAATGGTTTCGTCATCGAGGTTCAAGTGGGCTTTCACCAAAGATGGTGGCGTCAAAGCCAACCACTGCATAGCAAAAAAAAGAGTTTAGGTCCGCCATTTATGGTCCTGTTCCACACAATGGACTTGCCTGGTTCAAACTTATATCCTCGAATCGATCTGAAAACAATGTCCATATATATAAGAGACACATTGTAGCAGCACGGAGAAAAGAGTTCTCTGACCTGAGTTGAAGATTTCGAGGTACTTCAGGGTTGTGTTCCCAGTGTTTTCCACGTAATGTCCTGTGTAGTATTCTTTGTTCAACTTAATAATGACGGCAGAGTATAAATGAACACACCCATGGAAGCAGGAACATAACCTTTTGAACACGGTAAGTAGTAAACCTATTGAAAGAAGGGTATGGATCATTTACCGATGTCGCCAGCCTGATGGAAAGATATCAATCATGATTATCGATAGGGCATAGAGGAGAGGGGCTCACCTGATAATTAAATGTTCTGGCATTACTTTGCGAGGCAAAAATGGTCATGCGGCCAGTTCCTTCTCTGTATTTGCGATATTAGTTTGGTGAAATAGTTTGTGGAAATGCAGATACGCACAAGAAGAAACTCCATTCATCCATGGTAGGATGCCACTGTGGTCTCGTCAGTCCAGTTCTATTATCATAAGATTGGTCGGGACGCACATGAAGCTCTCTGGTCATTATTGAGTGAGTGAGTCCCTGAGATTGAAAAAGTAGAATTATCCTCCTACCTCATTGCTCCTGGTTCCACGGTCACTTCGGCAGCTGAGATTGTGGTTGATATAGGGAAATTCGTGGAATCGACTATCTTCACTGAGCCGCCGGAGAGCTGAGTCGTATTTAGGGTGGAGAATGAAAAGGCATAAGATTGGGGAACTGTTCCCTGCGGACTGGTTGGTGCCTGTTGGTCATCCGAGGGAGCAGCTCATAGTTGACAGACAGTCAACGAGGGATTAGAACATAGCATGAATAGAACATACTGCTAGGAAAAATATATAGCCCTTTGGCGGGAATGTGTGCAAACGCCTCCGAATTATGAACCTGGAAGTTTTTCGAGATGACTGCGAGACGTTAGATAATGCAATACTAATGAAGAAAGGCACGCCGACCTTCAGCAGGAACATGTGAAAGCCAGTCAGTCAACTGAGAGGGAGATGAGTTTGGTAAAGGGATAAAATAGTCAAAGGCCATTGCTGACCATAAACGTGTCGTCTTCGCTGAAGGCCCCATCGTCGAAAACCTGGAAGGTGGAATAAATGGATGCGCTAGGATGAACTAGTCAAGATCTCATACCAAAATGAATTCACTTCCTTCGGGATCGTCCCCGGTAGCTTGAAGAGAGTGGGGAATGCCAGGAGGGAAAAACCATAGGTCACCTGGGCCCTGAATCTTGGAATCAGCAGCTAATATCTCCCGCAGATGGATTGAGACGTACTACATTGGCAATGAAATTTTGCCCGTCAGGATTGATTGCGGTGATCTGAGTTGTTCCCTGGCGGACGCGAATATGAGATGGCAGCAGGTAAAGCAAATGCGTATGTTGACTTGCTTTCAAGACGTATGCCCACTGGAAGCATGGTTAGCCTTACATCCGATGCAAGTCGATCCGTCAGTGATCCTACCTCTGAGGTCTTGTGCCAATGGAGTTCACTTGATGAATTTTAAGGTTAGAATGCTATCAGCTTTGAACCTATGGTCACCACTTACCGAATCGCACCAGCTTCAAGACGCATATTGACACTGGCCATTTCTAAGGGTGCAATAAGAATTAAGGATGACTTATATCAGTTGTCGGGGTACCGGTCGCGATTGGCATGACTTTAACATTCTCCTGTCGGGCCCACCCTCCGGTCTGGAGACGATTATGGCTCATAGCAAAAGACCATTTCGCGTTACCTCTGTAAGACAGCTGCGTTAGGGAATGAGGAACATCCGAAGATTGAGCGGTTACAAACGTGTCACCGTTGTCGGTAGTCGGGGGCGCGACCAAATCGGGATTCTCAAGGTCGAGAGGAATGTTGTCCGGACCCAAGAGAGGTGCTCCGAGAGTTCCACGTTGAGGACTTGGGATAGAATCAGGGCTAGAGTTGTTCCACAGTGGTTCATTCGGGTTTGTACTAGCGAATGGAACAGTAGACACGGCTAGAGAAGCTGAGTCTGTCGCCGAAGGAACTGTCGACGCGCTCGCACTTTGGGTGATGCTTGCACTTGAGTAGGCGGCAGGAGCCGAGATTGCCAGTCTGCAAAGTGCTGCGAGGAGGAATAGAAAAGATCTGCAGTGAATCATTGTCGCTCCTGTCGTACTGAGCAGGAAGAGTTAAAATATGGGGCTCTTATATAGGCTCACGACGGTTCATTTGCGTTGAGACCAGCAGCAGGCAAAATTAAAGAGAGGATATTCCCGGTACTAGCTACCTATGATAGTGAATACTAAGGTGGATGAAAGTACAAATGAAATCATGCGCACGAAAAACAGGCACTTGATGGACTGGTCTGATGCTCCTTGACGGAATCCGAGGAAAAATAATTGGTGCACAAAACATTGTCAGTACCAAAACTGCCTTCTCAGGAGTAACGGTCAGCAGAAGGAAGTTCACACGATGTTAGTCGTTAGCTAACACTCTATCGCTCTATCACCTCACTGGCATTTTTGAATAACCACGGAGAATCATCGTCCACGGCGATAGATGATCCTCCACGGACAGCCGTTCTAACAGGACAAACTCCAACCTTGCAGCCTTCTTGTTAATTCAATATTGCTTGATGTACTTGAACGAATCAGCGGAATCCTTTGTGAAATAAACCAAACCCGGTTACAATTGGGTATTTACTTCACCTTGTGATACTCTTGTAGGGCAGCACTTGTACATGAAGATGAGGTTAACTATGATGGAGAATCAGATGGTCGCCGTCAGGAGTCACAATGACTTTCCCCACTCGCTGTAGAGGTGGCGTTGTGGTCAGAATCAGAACTTGACTAAATGACAACTTGAAAATGATGTTCGTAGGCAGGCTTTCGATCCATTAGGGCGACAAAGTTTTCATCCTACGAAACCGTTGAGGAAATTTTACAGCTCAGCACCAAAAAATCATCAAAGAATGTATAGTATACCGACCTGTCATAGCACATTGAATCCATTCTGAATGGAGACATTACCAAACCAGCAACTTGTTGAGATCGTAGTTTGATTCCTCGGCTAGGGGCATCCATTCTGCTAGGGTTTTTGGGCGCAGATGAGTCATTCGAACGATCATGTCAAGTTGCCAGTGAAAATCCCGCCGAATATTGACCGTAGACGTTAAGTTACAAGTATCAGCAGCCCCTTATAAAATGAAAAATTATTTTAGCCTTACGTTTTTGAGTTGAATTTTGAGTCGAAAAATGCAACGATCATCGGTAATCAGCGAAAAGTTCTCAATGCCCTTTCGTGATATACACTTCGATACTCAGGCTTGAAAAAATGGAAGAGACGTGCAACGAGCTTGTTCCGCGTTGAGCTTCATATGGAAAATCAGGATTCAGGCTTTAAAGACGCTGAAGATCTTCCAAGACAAGAACGACCGGAGAAAGGGAGGTTGTGGCATTGATCTGTGCAAATAAATTATAATCTATACTATACTGCTACTGGAATAATAATCTACATACTTGTTCAATACAAAACGTATATACAAACGAGTGAGTACATAGAGTGCAAAAACAAAAATGCGTAGTCTATATGCAAAAAAGCAAGCACAAGCACAAAAAAAAAGAAAAGAAGTCTAACACAAAAGAAAAGAAGAAAAAAAAGATCTAACTGGGAGCTCCTCCTCTTCCCGCGACACGCTCCAAAAACAAAGACGAAACGAAAACGGAGAAACAAAAGTCTAGTGCTTCCGGAACAAACAACCCACCCCCCGGCCTCACACATACAAACCTACACACATGTATCTTCCACATTCATATTCACACCTCACTGTTATCCGACTCAATACCCTTATCCTCAGTCTCTACATTCACCGTCACCACATCCCTATCCACGTCCCCCTCCCCTCCCCTTCCCCCTCCCTCTCCCTTCCCTCTCCCTCACCGCCTTTCCACTGCCCCTCCCTTCTAACAACCCCAATCTCCCTCAAAAACACCACCCCAATAACCCAACTCGCCACCGCAGCCCCGACGAGCGTCCACCCCGCCGCGCGGAATCCGTACATCAGTGCATCTGGGGAAGTCACCAGTGTCAAAGCGAAGGGGGAGGAAGGGTGGGGCTTGACGTAGTGCGATGTGAAGCTGTTGGCGACGGAGGAGGTGGCGCCGATTCCGATGGAGGTTCCGAGCTGTTCAGTGGGTCGGTGTTGGTGTTGATGTCAATTCCAAAGCCAATGGTAATGTCAATATCAAGTGGAGAGGGAAGGGGGGGGACTGCTGAGGAGCTCCTGCATGCGATGGGCCCGGCAGTAATAACAATAACAATAATAAAATACACGGCTCCACCGGAAAAATTTCCAGCAGGGCATTATATACAGGACCCTGCGGCGTAATACCTATCTATCTTTACGCGTGAAAATGACTGCCTTGACCTCTTGTAAGTTTGTATTGCGGAAAGACCTGCGTCGTCAATCGGCGAGTCGGTGGCCCTCTATGGTGACAGCTCGGACTGACTCCAGACAAAAAGCCAACGCCACTAGCTTCAGCAAGACTAGTATTTGTCCGCGTTCGGGCCCGCCCTTTACCAAGTATAGGATTCCCATGCTTAATATAAAGCGTCGGGAATGGCATTATTCCAAAGTCAAACTCGTGGTCTTTTTTGGCTAACAAAGCGAAAAAAAATCTGTATAAAAGCGACGCGGCCTTTAACTCTCTCCCCTTCCACGAGCACAGATCTCTGTTCTTTCTCAATCACGCCTATACAGTGAATTCGAATATTTCTCCATTATGATTTGCCCTCCTATTCATAGTCTTCCTGACGAAGTGATGACCAGGATTCTCCTTACCACCTATCTTTCAAACTTTCATTCTTTGGTTTGTGACCAAGAACGTCGTAATCTTTCCCAAGTTTGCCGACAGTGGCACACAGCGGTACTCAGGACCTCAAGGTTCTGGGCGGACATTACTATTACAAGAGGTTCAGTGAATTCGACGGTACCGCTTGGGAATTTCAATCCCCTTCAAATCCCGCCTGATCGTGCTCGAGAAGTCTTCCCCTATGTCTCGACAATTCTGGACCGCAGCGGAGTTCAACCTCTCAGGATCTATATGAATCTCGAGACTCGAGATTGCCTGATCCCGGATTTAGGTTTGGAAACGGAACTCGCTCGCTTGTTACCTTGGACCATCGCACATTCTCGCATTCTCGGGGGCATTATTCTGCCGCACGCAGCAAGGATTCAGCATCTTCAGATCGCTTCCATAATTTACCATCCCATCTCAGTACTGCTTAGCTCCCTTGCCGGTCAAGTCATGCCGCTGTTGGAGTACGCGGATTGTACTCGAAAAACACTTCGTTTGATGGAGGATGAGCAGCCCCAAGACCTCCCCGAATTCGGTTTCTCTTGCTTTGAAAGCTCCGCTGCAGTTGCTCCAGCTCCGGACCTAAACACCCGTTTATTTCCTCAACTTCGCTTTCTGTCCCTTTCGGGGGTTCCTCAGCTTTGGGGCCAGTTCATCCCCCGTCACAGACTAGTGTCGCTTAGCCTCGAGGACCTCCCGCAGGGTCATCGCCCCACCTATCTCGAACTCAAGGATCTGCTGCACTCTCAAATCTCGTTACGGAGGCTGCGTCTGGGGGCGGCGACTCCAGCGCCTGACTCTAGCGTCGGCCCTGGCGACAAGATAGTTCTCCCGGATTTGGAAGAGCTAGCATTCGGCTTTGAAGTGGGCCCATCTTCATTTTTCTTCATCCAGCACACGGAATTTCCCAGCCTCGTTTCTTTGGACCTCAAACAGATAAAGGACCCTGATGGCAACGCCTATCATATATTTCGTGCCATTATCACATTCTGGGGCCCCAGTCTCCGGAAAATCAGCTATCTCACCCTTCAACACATCGATCTCAGTGCTCGAGCCTATATGGAGAGCCTCGACGACGCCGAACTGGCTTTTCTCGAAAAAAGCAGGCCCGCTTGTTTTCCCATCGTGATGTGGCTCTTGTCCACCTGTTGCAGCGTGAAATACCTAAACCTTCATTACTGCGACGATTATACGCTGGGTTGCCTGGCTATACCGCTTTATGTTCTCCACAAAGACCCACCGGGAATGTTTCCGTGTAGAGACCTCGAGCAGCTAGAGATTGTGAGGTACGGATCTGAGAGTATAATCGATTTCTTGAGGCGGTATACCTTCTGGTTGAACTTGCCCAATGAATTGGTCACTCCGCGACGGATCAAGGAGATGGTAGTGGATGTTGACCCGGAATTGGGGACGCTGATAAAAGCGGTGATCAAACCTAACATGGCGGTGGAGTTTCGAAATTTGAGCCTTGGACCTTTTCTTGTACAGGGAGTTGAAGGTGAAGTCGAGAATTTGATGGACCATGTTCGAGCCTGAAGAGATGATCGGGTACCTACTTGCTTTTGGGCGCGGATGTTTCTATTTTACGGACTGGATAACCTGCCTTGTTTGTGTTTCTTTAACGAAAATCTCGTACGATCCTACCTCAGATCTATTTATCTACTTGTTTCTATTATTATGTTATACACGAACGGGGCCAGTAGAAATGAACAAAAGTATCATACCAACTCCCAACCGACTCAACTGCCCATTTCCAATTGTCTCTCGCGGCCTCCACTGTCGTCGTCGTTGAATGAACAAGCTCAAGGCTTTAGGGCTTTCGCGATACATACTTCGATGCTCAGGCGTAAAAAATGGAGGAGCAAACCACATGGTTAAGCTTCACATGGGAGATTGGGAGTCAAGCTATAAAGGCAAATTTGAGGAGTCTCAACCACGCAAGATAGTAAAATAACACCAACATCAATCCGCGCACAATAATTTACAATCTAATATTAGTATATAGGTACTCGAATAATAAATCTACATACTTGTTCGATACAAAACAAAAACGTACATACAAAACGAGTGAAGTACACAGAGTACAAAAATGCGCAGGTCTCTACGCAGAGCAAAACGCAAGCACATTGAACACGAGGAGAAGATTTGTACAACTACCGGAGTTGTTCCTGCTCCTGCTCCCCTTCCTATTGCACCCCCTAAACACGAAACGAGAACGAGAACGAGAACGAGAACGATAACGAAAAAGAGAGAGGGAAAGAAAAAGAAGCAAAAAGAAAAAGGTCTAGTTCTCCGGAACAAACAAACAAACCCACGCACACACATACGGATACCCTCCCCATTCACATTTACACCTCACTCTTATCCGACTCGACCTCAACACCCTTATCCTCAGTTACCACATTCACCGTCACAACATCCATATCCACATCTCCTTCCGCCTTCCCATCCTGCCCCTCCCCCTCCCCACCTTCCCGCCCCCCACCCCCCTTCCTCCCCACAACCCCAATCCCCCTCAAAAACACCGCACCAATCCCCCAACTCACCACCGCAGCCCCAACAAGGGTCCACCCCGCCGCGCGGAATCCGTACATCAGTGCGTCCGGCGAAGTCGCGGAGGAGGAAGGGTGCAGCCTGACGTAGTGCGATGTGACGCTGTTGGCGACGGAGGAGGTGGCGCCGATTCCGATGGAGGTTCCGAGCTGTGGGGTGGGGGGGATGTTAGTGTTGATGTCAAGGGCAAAAGGAGGGGGAAGGGCAAAAGGAGGGGGAACGGGAAAAGGGGGGGAAGAGGGGGAAACGGGAAAAGCGGGGTGAAGAGGGGGAAACGGGAAAAGCGGGGTGAAGGGAAGGGGAAGGCGAGAGGAGGAAGAAGGTACTTACCCTCGTAGCGACATTAAATATCCCCCCAGCTAAAGACTGAGATTCCTCATCCAGAGCAGACGATATGAATACGGTTGCTACTGGGTATATCACGTCGGCGCCGACTGTAGTAGAGGAGGAGAGCAGAGTAAGAAAGGAGAGAAGAGTGAAAAAACACATTAGTCAGTTAATACGCCACGAAATGAAAAACAAACACCAGCTCACTCACCAATCAATACCATCACCCAAAACGCCATCAACCAATATGAAGCGTCTACTTTGATCAATGCGAAGATGATCGGTGCGGCCTGTATGAGTTGCATAGCGGAAGGATCATAGCGTTTGCGTTGGCATCGGCGTTGGAGTTGGTGTTAGCGGGTAGTGTTGGTAATAGAGTTAACGGTTCAATTAGCGTTCACGAAACCGTCAACGTCAGCAAAGAAAAAAGGAGTAAGAAGGAGAAGAAACCACATACAACATTCCCCGCCAACCCAACCAACATCAACGGCAACCCACTCACGCGATTCATCAACCACCCTCCCAAAAGATTCGTGATCGTCCCGGATATCACCATCGGGATGAACCGGACGGAAGTCTCGAGGGGTGTGAGGAGTTGGACTTGTTGGTAACTGCGAGGAAGGGGGTCAGGTTATCGTATATGAAACCTCGACTAACGGACAACCAAACGAACGAAAGGGACCAAAAGGAAGGAAGAGGGGACAGGGACGGGAACGGGGATGAGGGAACGAACGGGGAACTGGGGAACTCACAACAACGTAGCGAAATACATCAAACAATTAAAACTCCACCACCCAAAAAACACCATAGAAGTGATAGCCCCCATTCGCGCGGACGTGTTGGACCATAGGCTGGGGGGCATCAAGACGGAGAGGGAGCGGGATTCGCGGTAGGTTTCGTAGGCCCAGAAGGCGAGGAGGAGGAGGATGGAGAGGAAGAGGGGGGCGAGGATTTGGGGGGAGAGCCAGCCGTGTGGGGCGGAGGGGACGTCGCTGTGTTCAAGGGAGGTCAGCTTCCCATTTACTCAAAAACCGAAACCGAAACCAAAAACGGACACTCACGCAAGGGCATAACTCAACAACGCAATCCCGGCCGTACTCAGAAACGCCCCACCCCAATCCAATCCCTTTGTGTACCTTCCAAAAGTGTTGTGGTCGTTTTCGAGGCAGAAGAAGCCGAGGAGGACGAAGAGGAAGGCGAGGCCTGCTTGGAAGTAGAATATGGCGCGCCAGGTTGCGGGGGATTCGATGAGGACGCCGCCTGGAAATGGATAGATAAGGGTTTAAGATAACGAAGGAAAGGAAGGAACGGAAGGAAAGGGAGATAAAACGCACCCAAAACCAAACCAAGTATAAACCCCAACGGCTGACCCGCACCCAAAATCCCAAATGCCTTATTACGAGAAGGCCCCGCAGGGAAATGGGAAACAAAGATACGAATCCCGGCTGGAGTGTTGGCAGCGGCACCAAGGCCTTTCAACGCCACAAAGATAATGAATGCTTCAGGGTTGGGAGCGAATGCGGCTGCGATGCTCCTGCGGAATACAAACGAACGAGATGGAATGAATGAATGAGATGAGATGAGATGAGCGTTTGTTGGGATATCCTTCCCGCAGGGGGATTACGGCGTACCATAGGAAGAACCAGAATGAACCAGCGAGAAACATGTTTCGTCCTCCGAGTATATCCCCCAGTCGACCGAATAACAGTAGGGTGCATCCATAGGCGAGGCTGTCAGGAAGAGAGCATATGGATTGTGCACATGGAAGGAAAAGGGTATGATTCTTACTTGTATACGTTGACCGGCCATTGGAGAGCAGACTATACTCCACCGAGGTTTCAGTAAGGCGTTTCATTGAAATGACCCTGTAGACGTACTTGACTGAAATTAAGATCATGTCCTATAGTCGGTAATGCGACCGTCAACGCCCCGCTTAGAAACGTCTATTGACAAAGTGGAACCCCCCCAACATAAAAATAAAATCAAAAGAAACAATTTTTTTTTTTCGAGTTAGCCCAATTCGGGAAATGATAAGAAACTATATAACAACTGACGTTCAATGTAGTTACACCTGAAACGGAGAGGATCATTAATCCGTCTTTGAGTTTCGAGCCGCGAGTGGCCATGGCGTGCTCTGCTTTACTCGTCGGAGAAAAATACGGGAACAAATCGATCGAAGCGCAGAAGCACAGACAAAAAGACGTTTGCAGTGCCTCGAGTTGGCAGTATCTCGTGACTGGCTACCATCATTGATATCGGAGCAAAAAAGGTTACGGAGCAAAAAGGTTAACGATGTTCGGAAAGAAGACCCGAAGGTGCTTCGGCATCAGTTCCGTGTGATTCGGCGAACGAGGCTAGTGTGCCGCCGCGGCGCATCACCGACGTTCTTCCACGGTCGTCGGCAGGTGGACGGTTGCCGACTAGTATTGAGGGGATCCCGAAAACGTTTCAGCAGCTTCCCGAATCCCGATGGTCGGCAGTGGAGATAGAGTGGGTGTACATGAGAGAGAAGCCAGAGTGACGACCCGTACTCGCTTTTTCAGCCTCTGTGCCTACCGATCACCACTCCAGCCAATGAAACCCCTTACCGCTCAACCAGACTCGCTCTTAATCCACTCTCGGCCTGTAGAGTACGCCACACTGGGGGATGCTCCTACTTCCAACCTCGTTCTTGAAGGGGGCCTGACGCGGATGAGGGGTTCATGCAAGCTTTTTCGTTCACGATCTGCCATGTTATATATAAGTGCTTTAGAAAAAGGTACCAACGAACGGAATTTCTTTCCCTTAGAGGAAGGTACATAGAGTAGGTACAGAAATCATCCATCTCATCCATCTCATCGATAATTCCCTATGTACTTACCGCTGTTGTTGATAATTGATAATCTGCAGCTGATAATTGACTACTATGTGGCGCACTGAGATGAGAAGAACATATACTTAGTAACATCGTCATCTGCTCCCGCGGATCCAGCTGCAACTCATCATAAAACCCAGTCCACTCATGTGAACGGGAATGATCCGGATCGAATTAGATTGGGTTCCTTATAATACCTTGTAAACTCTAACCCCTTCTTAGTTTCCCTCGCTTTCTCACTAACCACCACGACGGTACAGGATCTGGGGAGATAAAGCTCGGTGTATCGACCTCTGACTGCTACTACGACTACGACTGCGACTACCAATACCCCTACGATGATACAACAGGACATCAAACATTTCCAGATGGTCGATACACCACTGGAAGATATTCCAAAGGTAAGTCCTCCCTACCCCCCTTCGTTCAGTAGTAACACTAACCCCAACCCCAAAAGATCCACAAAACCCTCCGCGAAACCTTCACCTCCCACAAAACCCTCCCGATCCCCTACCGCCAACACCTCCTCCTCCAACTCGCCCGCATGCTCCAAGAAAACCACAAAGCCTTCTCCTCCGCCATCCACGCCGACCTCGGTAAACCCCCTTTCGAAGTCTACATCGGTGAAATCAACCCCATGATCGATAGGGCGATTATCTCTGCGAGGAGGGTACCCGAGTGGGCGAGGGAGAGGAGTTACGAAGGGCATGCGGATTTGCCGGAGCCTCAGAAGGCTTGGAAGCCTAAGGTTGTGCCGACTCCGAAGGGGGCGGTGTTGGTTATTAGTCCTTGGTGAGTTGAGTGTTTTTTGTCACCCTTGTTTTTGCTCGGATATTAATTCCATGTATTTGTGGTCTAACTGTTTTTGTCAAACAGGAATTATCCCCTCATTTTATCCGTACGTGCTATAATCATAATCCCCATCAATTCCTAATGATCATGATATACATATTATATATTATATTACATTCGGAACTTGACTACCTACCTACATAGATCCAAGCTACGATAGGCGCCATCGCAGCGGGATGCACTGTATGCCTCAAACTCAGCGAAGTCACGTCCAACTATGCTGGGTGTCTCCAGCAGTTGTTACCCAAGTATCTCGACCAGGATGTGATTAGGGTCGTGTGTGGGGGTGTTCCGGAAGTTACGAAGGTGTTGGAGTTGAAGTGGGATCATAGTACGTTTCGTTTGTTTTTAGAGTTCATTCCATTCAGGGTTGTTTTGTCTATGGACTATTGTTCGGGTCATGGTGGTCCTATGACTGGACGGAACCCTCATACGCCCTATATGTTTTCAAGTCACTCATTCATAACTGTTTTGATCCATTAACTGATGTCTTTTGTTCTTTTCGTTTCCCTAGTCTTCTACACAGGAAACGGAACCATCGCGCGGATCATCGCAGCCGCAGCCGCCAAACACCTTACACCTCTCACCCTCGAGTTGGGGGGCAAGTCTCCCGTGATCGTCGATCCGAAATGCGATTTGGAGCTCGCGGCGAAGAGGACGTTGTGGGGGAAGGTGACGAATTGTGGACAGGTAAGTTTTTGTTTATAGGAGTGCATTTTTTTTTTGGATGCGAATACGAATATGAATACGATTCGATTCGATTCAATACGATGCGATGCGATACAATGGACTATGTTGTGTCCCATGTGTTAACTTTTACTTCACTCTGTTTCGCTTCGCTTCCTGCCGTCCATCCTCTCCGGCCCTCCTACCCACCCACCCTCACTCCTGAAGATTACTAACAACTCTCGATCATCCTTCTTCAGATTTGCGTATCGCCAGACTATGTCCTCATCAGCCCCTCCGCTCTCCCGCGGTACATTGACGGGTTGAAGAAGGCGTACGAGGAGATGTACCCCGCTGATCAAGGCGCCGCGTTGGGGTCAGATTCCTATGCGCATATCATCAATTTACAGCATTTTAATAGGATTAAAGGTGTGTGTTATACGTATTAATTGTACCTCATACATATTCGGGTCTTCTATATCTTTGGCTTTTGCTTATGCTTATGATTTCCCAAATAGGTCTCCTTGAGAAGACGAAAGGAAAGGTCCTTATGGGAGGTCGGATGGATGAGGAAAGGTTGAAGATCGAGCCGACGGTGATTCTTGTTAAGGAGGGGGATGTGTTGTTGGAATCCGAGACGTTTGGACCGATTTTGACGATTGTGGAGTTGGAGGAGGAGGGGTTTATTAGGAAGGCTTGTGATTGGGTTAGTGAGAGGTGAGTGCCTGCTTTCTTCCTTTCGTTCTTTTGTCTGCTTTCGTCCGAGGGGTTATACCACATTGCGATCCTAATCCTAATCCTATTCGCCACGTTCCTTTCACACATTCGCACCCACGCTTGACACTGGAATATTGTGTTTGATAAACTCTAACCTTATATTTACAGGGATCACCCGCTTGTCTTGTACCTCTTTTCCACGGACGAGCAGATCCAGGATGAAGGTGATTCATGATTCATTCATTTACCTCATCGCCTCAATCCCTCAAAACTCCGCATTCATAATACTGATTCGTTTGAACCTTTCATGAATAGTGCGTCGACATACTACGACCGGAGGCCTCGTTTTCAATGATACCTTTATGCAATTGGATGGTACGTGCTTCTTCTTTGAATTATATTGTACCTACTTCTACCGTCCTGTCGTATCGTGACAAATAGAACGCGATGGATAGATAGATAACTAATTCATTCTACAGTGAAAGTTCTTCCATTTGGAGGCGTAGGAGAATCTGGATGTATGTATTTTATGTTCCCTATGGCCATCCGTACTGATTTATCATTATGTTCCTTTTCCATCAACTTTCTTCCCCCTTTCCTCTGCTCTCAGATGGTCGTCAAATCCTCGAAAACACATTTGAATGTTTCTCGTATGAGCGGTCGACAGTTGATATTCCTGCTGCGTGAGTTTGTCAATGCGCTGTTTCTGCCTATGCTTCACTGGATTTGTTGTACTGACTCTTTCCTCGACTCCCTCCTTCCACACTACAAACTTGCCCTCGGTCTTGACCCATTCGCACTTGATTCTACCGTTCGACCTCATATTCACCCTTTCTAAAAACATGACAGAGCCGAAGAGAAGATCATCCTCCGGTACCCACCCTACACCGACCATTCATTCAAGGTTGAATGCGAACCGGGATTGAATGTGAAGATTCCGGAGAGTACGCCGGAGGGTGGGTTGCAGGTGTGAGAGGTGGTGAACCTTGATGAGGGGAAACAGAAACAGAGACACACTCGAGCCGTCTCTGCGATAAAGCAGGAGAGTGAGAGGAGAGAATAACTTGAAATGGTGTTTTCCCACTGACTGTATTGTATGCTAACAAGTATTGCGAGATTTTGGTAAAATGTGTAATTTATGGATGTATGAAGCCGTTTAAATGACAAGCGCTTGAACTGTGGATATGAGACGTGCTTGCATTCAGCCACACCGGCATAGCTTTCAGTGAATATAGAGTGATCGGCATTTGATAGCCATGTGTTGCCATAAGTCAGCAACCAAGAACCACCTGCCTGCACAATGTTCCGACAAGTGTCGGAGGGCAGCAGAATGGTTGATGGACTGAATATCGGGAGGTGTGCGATACATCGCTTTTAATTCATTAGTCAGTACAGCACCGTGTGAGTGGAATGTCAGGTGGTGAATGTATGATTATATGATGATAATCGTATCTAATCAATGGCTGGTGGGTATATATAAGGCGTAGAACACTTGGCGGTCATTTGATCCCCAGGTTTCGTCTTCCGCCCAATGGCCGATAGGTGGGGAAAATTTTGATCAATACAAAAATATCTAACGTTTTCCATCCCCTTAGAAGTCAACAAACTTTCAACTCACCTATTTCCGACCTGCAACAAGATGGGCCGAGCTCTGGAGGTAACGTTACACACAATTCGTCAGTGATGATATTGGAAATTGTGAATTCGGTTGGAAGTTAACGTAAATTTTTATAGAGGTGCTATGTTTTCTGGAGCATCAAACATGACTTTTGGAGCATCTTCTACTTTTCAAGTCAACGTATATGAAGCAGATAGATCTAAAGAAACTGCAGTTTCAGCTGCTCCAGCTGGTAGCATCCTCCACTTTGATATACTAGACTTTTAATGCTCACAGAAACCAAAAGGATTCACTGCAGGGATGACCGACCTTGGTCCAGTCTCTCCATTTTTTACCGGGAGAAAGGATATTCTTGCAGATCTTGAAACCTATTTTTTTGTTGAGCCTCCCTCTATTGAAGCTCATGAAAAGAAAGTATTTGTGCTTTACGGGATGGGAGGAGCAGGAAAAACTCAAACTGCTTTGAAGTTCATAAACTTATTTAGATCAAGGTAGAAGAATCTGAACTCAATGGCACTGTCTCCTCTTTAATGAATCACTTTTATATTTCAAAGGTTTACTGGATGCTACCTGATTACTGCACACTCTGAAGAATCCATCAAGGCAAGTTACTATGATATTGCTTTCAAAAATGGACTTGGTGAGTTCAGCAACTGGGAAGCTGGACTTAGATGGCTTTCACAGCATCAAGAAGAATGGATAATCCTCTATGATAATGCTGATGATCCAAACCTTAACTTGGGGAAATTTCTCCCTCAGTCTGGCCATGGTAACATCATTGTTACTTCGAGGAATAGTACCCTAAAACAGATTAGCATCAAGTCCAAAGTGTTAAAGGACATGGAAACAGAGGATGGCTTACAGTTACTTTTGAAGCATGCTATTAAAGACAATGAGGCTACTCCAGAGCAGAAATTGACAGCCTCTGACATTGCAGCAAAATTGCATTACTTTGCCCTAGCTCTTGTGCATGCTGGTTCTTATATATCACAGCAAAACTGCTTAGATTCATATCTACACAGATTAGAACAGCATCAACTAGTATTGATGACTAGGAGCCTGCCCCAAAGCATTGAAAAATATTCATTATCAGTCTATGCTACTTGGGATCTTAGCTGGGAAAAATTGGATGAACAATGTAAAACATTTTTGAGGTTGTGTTCATTCTATCACTATGAAGGGATTTCGAGGAAATTATTTCAGAGGGCATTGGATAATCTCCCGTGGGAAAAAGAAGTAGAGACTTTGGCAGCCTATCCTGTTTTGTCATTTCTTACATCACAAAAATTGGAGTGGAATGAACTTTGGATGGACAACATTGTTCAAACAATCAGCTCATATTCTCTGATTAGTATTGAAAAGGAAGGGACATATTCATTGCATCCATTAGTCCATCACTGGATTCGAGACAGCATTGAGAGTGCCAAGCAAACAGACTTTCAGCTAAAAGCTCAAAGTATTGTAGCAATTGCCATGAATGATGCAGATATGGCATTTTTAAGGTCACTGGTTCCTCATTGTATTCACTTTGAAATTACAGAAGATGTACACACCGATGGAGCTATGGGTAATTTGTGGTTTGAATGTGGGTATTTTTCCAGAGCCTATGAGTTATGGGAGCCACTGTGGCATCAACTAAAGGAGAAATATGGGGAAAGGCATCAGCTGACTCTAGATCTGATGAGGTGGGTAATAGCAGCACTGGAAAGATCAGGAAAAAATAAGGAAGCTCTAGAGATTGCTGAGGCCCTCTTGAAAATGACCAAAGAATCATTTGGAGAGGAGCATCCAATGACTCTCAATGGAATGCATGCCTTGTCAAACCAATATTCTAATATGGGAAGAAGAAATGAAGCTCTACAAATTGATGAGACATTGGTGGAGATGTCCAAGAAAGTATTGGGCGAGCAGGATCCCACAACTCTCAACAGATTGAGCAATTTGGCAAATACATATGCCCGAGTTGGAAGGGTTCTAGAGGCTCTGCAGATTAGCAGCATGGTAGTGGAAGTGTCAAAGAAAATTTTGGGAGAGCAGCATCCTGATACTCTATATAGACTGGGTAATTTGGCAGTTAGCTACAATGAGATAGGAAGATATAATGAAGCACTAAAGATTTCAGAGCCACTGGTGGAAATGTCAAAGGAGATAATGGGGGAGCACCATCCTGATACACTTTACAGAATACATAACTTGGCCCGGGATTACTTTGATTTAGGAAGATATAATGATGCCCTATGCCTTGAAGAGCCTTTAGTAAACATATCAAAGCAAATCTTGGGAGAGCAGCATCCAGTTACTATGAGCAGAATATCCAACTTTGCACTGTCTTACTCATGTTTGGGAAGATACAAGGAAGCACTGCAGCTTTCAGAGCCACTGGTGAAAATGTCGGTTGAAATTTTGGGAGAACACCATCCTGATACTCTCGACAAAATGCAATACTTGGCAAACATCTACTCTGGAATGGGCAAATTTGAGGAAGCTTTGCAGATTGGAGAGCCACTGGCAGAGTTGTCAAAGACAGTACTGGGAGAAGAACACCCAGGTACTCTCGCTAGACTGGGCAATTTGGCATTCTACCTCTCTGACATTGGAAACAATGAGACAGCTCTGCAAATTGGAAAGCCAGTATTGGAGAAGTGGAGGAACTTACTGGGAGAGCAGCATCCTTCAACTCTCATTGCAATGGAGTATCTGGCAATCATATACTCTAGAATTGGAAGACATCAAGAAGCTCTCCAGATCTTAGAGCCACTTGTGGAGATGTCTAAGCAAACATTAGGAGAGCACCACCCTGATACTCTCTGGAGAATACAGAACATGACAGAAATCCGAGCTGACATAGTCACTCCTACCTCAGATATTGCACCATATAAAAACTCTTCCCATAAAGCATTCAAGGGAATTTTTAGGCTGTTCAAAAAACACATTAGGAAATGATTGTCCAAAAATGATACATTTGTTATTAGCTCCAGTGCTGTGTCAGAATATGTATGAAGTTGATACAAACTTCGCTCTTGAATAAATGTTTTGTGCTTGCATACCTTTCCTACCATTTATGCGATTTTTTTTGTTTGGAGCGATTAGCTACTTTCTCTGGCAGCAAATTGAATACAGCGATGACGGTTGATTGATATATGGATATATTTACTCGCAATCGCTTTTTGGCGCGGTGTATCTTAAAATTGCGCCAGCTCAAAGCCTCAGGCTCAGTATCGCTATGTATGTTCTGCCATTTTCTACGAGATGCCAAGCTAGTACAAAGGAGGCCATGAAACTCTTTCATTTAGGACCTAGGTTTGGAATGAGATACGTCGTTATTTATTGTGTCTGCTGATTGTTCATTGTTTCTTGGGGTGAGCAATTTCGTATTTTGTTCTCTTTTTCTTTTTCCTTTCGGTTGGTGGGTAGTTATACTATGTACATCATTTTCACTTGTAACCAGAATTGGAAATGTTTTGTATATTAAATGGCCATTAAATTTACTGTTTTACCAAAGCGTATTGAATGTCAATCGTGAACTATTTGTTTATGGATCTTTGCCGCAGGACAATGCGACCTGCGTGAGACCTTCCACTTGGTAGTACCAGTGCTGTGATTGATACATAACGGGGAAAGGTAGGTAATATCTTTCGGAGTGTAGTAACCTTTCTAAACTTAAGCGTCGACTAAGGCCGGGATGAAAAACGGTTTCTGGCAGCTGTCGTGGTGTTCAAAAGAAGGTAAAATGTTGAGTTAAACATCAATCCGAGGAAAAGAAGCAGAGTAGAATGAAGAGTCAAACTAGCACTCGCTGACAGTCTTCGTTGTCTCACTGACAGGAGTCTATCTTGGTCATTATACCCATGCGTGGAATTCACACATGTTATCATTAGACACGAGCATACACAAGTGCTGCCAAGTTTAAAAGAGGCTGACTTGCACCAAATATATTTATCCTAGTCGTTAAGTTAATGGAAGTAGTTATGAAGTGTCGATGCGTGTAGTGGGGAGGAACTGGCCCTTGAGTCTTGACTGATTGAACTTCGCCATTGCCATTTGCCAGACAGGGATATAATGTCAAAGATTCTCATTGTTAGATTGCCCGTGGGCCGTTGCTCTAACCGTTGGCTCTGATACTTTACTTCACCTGACGCCGACTTCGCGTCACTATTACTTATTTTCACTCATGAATAATCTGCTTGTTCGGTTACTCTATCTCAATATATATCCGACCATTTAAATCCAAGCGGCACTGGGTTTGAGGCGGGGAACATATTGGAAGTGGATTGAGTAAGAGAGATCCTCAAGGAGGACGGAAATTCGCTCCGTCGGCGTTTAAACGTCACCGGCCCGGACAGCTTTGTGTAGTAAAACGCACTTTTTCAACTGTCGTCATTCACTACCATGATCGTTATGGCTACTGTACTCGCACCTCTATATAAGGGTTTAATGACCTATCCTATCTCTACGTCTTTCCCGTTTTCAATGGTACTTAAGATCGCGACGCCGTAACGACACGGAAGCATTCTTAGCCTCCAGGTGGTCGATACACCCTTGGAGGATATTTCAAAGGATATTCCTACACCTTCTTCTATCTCTTTCTTGGATCTAATCACCCTACTATCTAGATCGACACCTCAATCCACACAACTTTCACCTCCCGCGATATCTTCTCCATTCCTTTGCGCCAACACCAACTCCTCTAAATCGCCCGCATGCTCCAAGAAGACCACTCCTTCTTTGCTTCAACTGTCTACGCTGACCTCGGTAAATCTGCCCTCGAGGGCTACATCGGTGACATCAACCAAAAGATTAAACTGGGAGGTTATTTCGGCAAAGAGGATAATAGAGTTGGCGAGGGAGGAGAGTTGTACGGGGTATCCAGATCTGCTGGAGCCTCAGAAGGCTTCGAAGCCGAAGCCGAATGGGTGGTGCTTGGTATTAGTAGTTGGTGTAATTTTTTTGGGTTTCTGTTCTAGTTTTTTGCTTTGCG
>KN834812.1:29990-40635 GCA_000827265.1 Collybiopsis luxurians FD-317 M1 | reverse complement strand
TGTAAATAGCCGTGAAATAGTGCTTTAATTTGTAATATATCAAATTATGTGCTTGGATAGACCTTAGACTTCATAGGGTACAATATGCTCTATGCCTTAGGCCTTGTGCATTTGAATGCAGATTATTCAACTCAAGCCTGAGGATTAAACGGCGGTCTCGACAACCATGGGCATTTAGCTGATGTAGGGCACTTGTAGAATATCAGTACTATGTCAGTATTCAGGCATATTCTCAATTACAAGCCTTTCGAAGTCAAATAATCATATTTAATGTGTCGGAAATAAGTTTTAATGAGAGTTACATTTTGCCGAGCCTCGGCAAGTTAAGCTGTCAAGCGCGGGAAAAAAAAGTTACTTGGACGTAACTTTCAAGTTACTTGAATAAATTAAAAAAGTTACTTGAAAAGTAACTTTGCGCACACTCAAACATCAGTCCGAGGAAAAGAAGCAGAGCAGACAAAACTTGAATACAAACTTGCACTCGCTGAAGGTCTTAGTAATCTCACTGGCGTGGGTCAGTCTTTGCCATTATACCCATGCGCGGATCTCACACAACTAATTATGAGACACGAGCAAACGCAAGTGTTGCAAATTTTGAAAGAGGTTGACTCGGGCCAAACGTATATATTGCGGTCGTTAATGGAAGTAATTATGAAGTGTCGATGCGTGTAGTCGGGAGGAACTGGCCCTTGAGTCTTGACTGATATGAACTTCGCGGTTGCCATTTGCCAGACAGGGATATAATGTCAAATATTCACAGTGTTAGATTGCCCGTGGGCCGTTGCTCTAACCTTTCTCTTATTCTTAACTTCGCCGGCCTTCGCATCACCACTACTTATATCCAGTCATGAATCTGCTTGTTATCTCTATATATATCTGTCCATTCAAATCCAAGCAGCACTGGGTTTGAGGCGGGGAACATAATGGAAGTGGATTGAGGAAGAGAGAACGTCAAGAAGGAAGGAAATTCGCTACGTCAACGTCACCGGCCCGGATGGCTCTGTGTAGTAAAACGCACTTTTTCAACCGTCGTCATTCACTACCATGATCGTTATGGCTACTGTACTCGCACCTCTATATAAGTGCATTCTTAATGGGTTATCCTACGAATATCTTTTTCTGCAATGATACTGAACTACGCTCACAACAACAAGGAAGCCTTCCTACTCGCCAGACGGTTGATATTCCATTGTCGGATATTTCAACGGTAATCCCTACCACTTTCGTCTCTCTTTCTTCAAACTAATTACCCTCCATCCAGATATTCAGATTCATACCTCCCTGCACACTGCCTTGACCTCTCTCAAATCCCTCCTCTCCCCTACCGCCAAAACCTCCTCCAACTCGCTCGTATGCTCCAAGAAAGTGGCCAATCCTTCGCCCCCGCCATCGAAGACGACCTCGGTAAATCCGCGTTTAAATCTACATTGGTGAAATCAACCCTGTGCTCGATAGAGCGATTATTTCAGCGAGGAGGGTACCGGAGTGGACGAGGGAGAAGAGTTATACGAGCATGTGGATTTGTCGGAAGCGCAGAAGGCGTGGAAGATCCAAGGTGGTGCCTATGCCAAAGGAACGCTGCTTTTTATTAGTCCTTGGTGCGTATTTTGCCAACCTGCTTCTGCTCGGATGCTAATTCTACATATTTGTGGTCTACCCATTTTTGTCAAACAAGAATAATCCCCTCGTTCCATCCATACATGCTATTTCGATTCCCATCCACGTATCATGATCTATATGATATTCGGAACTTGGGTACATAGATCCAAGCTACGATAGGCGCCATCGCAGCCGTATGCCTCAAACTCAGTGAAGTTACATCCAACTACTCCAACAACTCCTACCGAAATTTCTCGATCAGGATGTGATTAGGGTGGTGCGTGGAAGTGTTCCGGAGATGACGAAGGTGTTGGAGTTGAAATTGGATCATAGTACGTTTTGAGTTTTTTTTTTTCGAGAGTTCATTCCATTCAAGGTTGTTTTGTCTATGTATCGCTGTTCCGGTTATCGTGGTCCTATGATTGAACCCACGTATCTCATATCTCCTATACCTTCAATCTGTTTTATTGATGACCGATCCCTTCTTCTTCTTCGGCTGTTTGTAGTCTTCGACACAGGAAACGGAATCATCGCACACATCATCGCCGCTGCAGCTGCTAAACAACTCGCCCCTCACCCTCAAGTTGTGGGGAAAGTCTCCCGTGATCGTCGATCTGAAATGCGATTTGGAGCTTGCAGCGAAGAGGACAATGTGGGGGAAGGTGACGAATTGTGGACAGGTGCCTGTACCTCCTACGTTTCTCGAATTTTATATAATACGATACAATGCGTTACAAGCGTGGAACCGAATATTTACTTCGCTTCCTGCTCTCCCTCCATTCCACCCTCCCCAACCAAACCTTTTACTCATGACCGAATGCCTAAAAAAAATTAACATCTTGACTCATTATCTAGATCTGTGTATCACCCGACTACGCCCTCATCAGCCTCTCCGCTCTCCTGTGATACGTTGAGGGGTTGAAGAAGGTGTACGAGGAGATGCACCCCGCTAATCATGGCGCCGCGTTGGGGTCGGATTTGTATGCGTATATCATTGATTTGTAACATTTTAATAGGATCAAAGTTGTACATTATACATGTATTATATGTTCTTATTATGCGTTCTTGTCTTTGGCTTTGGTTACGGTTTCAGCTTAAAATGTCCCAATTAGGCCTCCTCGACAAGACGAAAGGAAAGATCCTCATGGGAGGTCGCATAGATGAGGAAGTGTTGAAGGTCGAGCCGGCGGTTGTTTTAGTAAAGGAAGGGGATGTGTTGTTGGAATCCAAGACATTTGGACTGATTTTGACGATTGTGGACTTGGAGGAGGAGGGGTTTGTTAGGAAGGCTTGTGATTGGGTTAGTGAGAGGTGAGTGTTCTTGTTTCCTTTTCTTTGGCTTTCGTCCGAGGGATTATCATCGCACTGCAATCCTAATTCTAATCCTATCTTTTCCCCCTCGGACTGGTCACATTCCTTTCTCAGATTCGCATGCACGCTTGACGCTGGAACACTGTGTTTCATAACCTTGTATTCACACTCGTCCCTGTGATAAAGCAGGAGAGTGAGAGGAGAGAATAACTTGAAATGTTGTTTTCCCACTGACTGTATTGTATGCTAACAAGTATTGCGAGGTTTTGGTAAAACATGTGAATTATGGATGTATGAAGCTGCTTAAATCTCAAGCGCCTGAGCTGTGGATATGAAACATGTTTGCATTCAGTCACACCGGCATAGCTTTGAGGGTGATCGGCATTTGATCACAATGTGTTTCAATAAGTCAGCAACTAAGAACCGTCCTGTCTGTACAATTTTCCGACAAGTGTCGGAGGGCGGCAAAAAGGTTGATGGGCTGAATATCTAGAGGTGTGTGATACATCGCTTTCAATTCACTAGTCAATACTGCATCGTGTGAGTGAAATGTCAAGAAGTGAATGTATGATTATATGATGATAATCGTATCTAATCAATGGCTGGCGGGTATATATAAGATGTAAAACCCTTGGCGGTCGTTTGATCCCCAGGATCAACTTCCGCCCAATGGCCGATAGGTGGGAAAAATTTTGATCAATACGAAAGTATCTAATATTCTCCATCACCTTAGAAGTCAACAAACCGTTCATTCACCTATTTCCGATCTGCAACATGTTCGGAGCTCTGGGAGGAATGTCACACACAATCCGTCAGTGATGACACACGAAATTGTGAATTCGGTTGAAAGTAAACATAAATTTTTACAGAGGTGCTATTTTTCCTGGAGCATCACATGTGACTGCACATATGTCCAGTCCAGAACAAAATATTCCGGCATCTGCCACACACTACTCGTCAGTACTGACACAAGATATTGTAACAGTTCGGAGTTTATGTAAATCTTTACAGAGGAGACTATTTTTCTGGAGCATCAAACTTTACCATCTGTGGAAACGTCAACATAAATGGAGCAGCTAGATCTAAAGAAAATGCTGTTCCAACTGCTCCAGCTGGTAACATCCTCTGTTTTAACATGCTAGAATTTATTTACTGAAGTAAACTAAAAGGATTCACTGCAGGCATGACTGACCTTAGTCCAGTCTCTCCATTTTATACTGGGAGAAAGAATATTCTCTCAGAGCTTGAAACTTATTTCAGTGCTGAGTCTTCTTCAAGTAAAGCTCATGAAAGAAAAATATTTGTTCTTTATGGGATGGGAGGAGCAGGAAAGACTCAAACTGCTTTGAAGTTCATGAATACATTCAGAAAAAGGTAGCAGTGTTTGAAACTTTAAGAATGGAGAATAACTTTCTCCCTTTGAAGGTTTACTCAATGCTACACAATTACTGCAAACTCTGAAGAGTCCATTAAGGCAAGTTACTATGATATTGCTCTCAAGCATGGACTTGATGAGTTCAGCCACTGGGAAGCTGGACTTAGATGGCTTTCACAGCATGAAGAAGAATGGATAATTCTCTATGATAATGCTGATGATCCTGACCTTGACTTGGGGAAGTTTCTGCCTCAGTCTAGTCATGGTAACGTCATTATTACTTCGAGGAATTGTAGCCTCAAACAGATCAGCATCAAGTCCAAAATGTTAAAGGACATGGAACCAGAAGATGGCTTACAGTTACTTTTGAAGCATGCTATTAAAGACAATGAGGCTACTCCAGAGCAGAAATTGATAGCCTCTGACATTGCAGCAAAAATGCATTACTTTGCCCTAGCTCTTGTGCATGCTGGCTCTTATATATCACAGCAAAACTGCTTAGATTCATATCTGCACAGATTGGAACAGCATCAACTAGTATTGATGACAAAGAGTCTTCCCCAAAGCATTGACAACTATTCTCTGTCAGTCTATGCCACTTGGGATCTTAGTTGGAAAAAATTGGATGAGCAATGCAAAACATTTCTGAGATTATGTTCATACTATCACTATGAAGGGATTCCAAGAAGATTATTTCAGAAGGCATTGGATAATCTCCCATGTGAAGAAGTAGTAGAGACTTTAGCAGCCTATCCTGTTCTGTCATTTCTAACATCACAAAAATTGGAGTGGGATGAAATTTGGATGGACAACATTGTTCAAACAATAAGCTCATATTCTCTGATTAGTGTTGAAAAGGGAGGGACATATTCATTGCATCCATTAGTCCATCACTGGATTCGAGACAGCATTGAGAGTGTCAAGCAAAGAGACTTTCAACTAGAAGCTCAAAGTCTTGTAGCAATTGCCATAAAAGATGCAGACTTTGCATTTTTAAAGTCACTTGTTCCTCATTGTATTCACTTTGAAGTTACAGAAGATGTACACACCAATAGAGCTGTGGGTCATTTGTGGTTTGAATGTGGGTACTTTTCCAGAGCCTATGAGTTATGGGAGCCACTATGGCATCAACTGGAGGAGAAATATGGGGAAAGGCATCGGCTGACTCTAGATCAGATGAAGTGGGTAATAGCAGCACTGGAAAGATTGGGAAAAAATAATGAAGCTCTAGAGACTGCTGAGTCCCTGTTGCAAATGATAAAAGAATCATTTGGAGAGGAGGATCCAATGACTCTCGCTGGAATGCATAGCTTGTCAATCCAATATTCCAATATGGGAAGATGGAATGAAGCTCTGCAAATTGATGAGCCATTGGTGGAGATGTCGAAGAAAGTATTGGGAGAGCAGCATCCTGCAACTCTCAACATATTGAACAATTTGGCAAATAGATATGCTCAAGCTGGAAGGTTTCTAGAGGCTCTGCAGATTGCAAGCATACTAGTGGAAGTGTCAAAGAAAATTTTGGGAGAGCAGCATCCTGATACTCTAGATAATCTGGGTAACTTGGCAATTTGCTACAGTGACATAGGAAGATATAATGAAGCACTAAAGATTTCAGAGCCGCTGGTGGAAATGTCAAAAGAGATAATGGGGGAGCACCATCCTGATACACTTTACAGAATACACACCTTGGCCAGGGATTACTTGGATATAGGAAGATATAATGATGCCCTGTGCCTTCAAGAGCCTTTAGTAAACATATCAAAGCAAATCTTGGGAGAGCAGCATCCTGTTACTATGCAAAGAATATCCAACTTAGCACTGTCTTATTCATATTCGGGAAGATACAATGAAGCACTGCAGCTTTCAGAGCCACTGGTGAAAATGTCGGTTGAAATTTTGGGAGAACACCATCCTGATACTCTCGACAAAATGGACATCTTGGCAACCATCTACTTTAGAATGGGCAAATTTAAGGAAGCTCTGCAGATTGGAGAGCCACTTGCAGAGCTGTCAAAGACAGTACTGGGAGAAGAACACCCAGCTACTCTCACTAGACTGGACAATTTGGCATTATACCTCTCTTACATTGGAAACAATGAAAAAGCTCTGCAAATTGAAGAGCCAGTATTGGAGAAGTGCAAGAACTTACTGGGAGAGCAACATCCTTCGACTCTCTTTGCAATGGAGCATCTGGCAACCATATACTCTAGAATTGGAAGATATCAAGAAGCTCTGCAGATCTTAGAGCCACTTGTGGAGATGTGTAAGCAAACATTAGGAGAGCAACACCCGGATACTCTCAGGAGAATACAAAAGATGACAAAAATCCGAGCTGACATTGACACTCCTACCTCAGATATTACTCCACCTAAAAAGTCTTCCCATAAAGCATTCAAGGGAATTTTTAGCCTGTTCAAAAAGCACATTAGGAAATGATTGTCGTAAAATGATAAATTCTTTATTAGCTCCAATGCTTGTGTCAGAATACATATGAAGTTCATACAAACTTCACTCTTGAATAAATGTTTTGTGCTTGAATACCTTTCCTACCATTTATGCGATTTTTTTGTTTGCAGCGATCAGCTAATTTCTCTGGCAGCAAGAGGAATACAGCGATGGCGGTTATTTGATATATGGATATATATATTCATGATCTCTTTTTGGCATGGTCTATCTGAAAATTGCACTAGCTCAGAGCCTCAGGCTTAGTATCGCTATGTATGTTCTGCCTTTTTCTACGAGAAGACAAGCTAGTGTCAAGGAGGCCATGTAAACCTTTTATTTAGGACCTAGGTTTGACATGAGATACTTCGATATTTATTGTGTGTGCTGATTGTTCATTGCTTCTTGGGGTGAGCAATTCCGTATTACATTCTCCTTTTTTCTTTCAGTTGGTAGGTCGCTATGCTATGTACATCATTTTCACTTGTAACCAGAATTGGAAACCTCTTGTATATGAAGTGTCCATTAAATTTACTGTTTTACCAAAGCGTATTGAATGTCAATCGTGAACAACTTGAATTCATTTATGGATCTTTGCCGCAGGACATAATAACTTTTGTGAGACCTTGACCACTCAGTAGTACCGATGCTGTGATTGAGACATAACAGGGAAAAGGTAGGTAATATCCTTCGGAGTGTATAACCTTTCTAAACTTATGCGTCAACTAAGGCCGGGATGAAAAACCGGCTTCTGGCAGCTGTCGTGGTGTTCAAAAGTCCTGGTACAAAGCAGAAGTTAATGAGTTATACCTTGGTCACAGGAAAAGAAGTAGAGTAGAATGAACTTGAGTCAAATGTTGTCTCACTGGCAGGAGTCTATCTTAGCCATTATACCCATGCGTGGAATTCACACATGTTATCATTAGATACGAGCATACACAAGTGTTGCCAAGTTTAAAAGAGGCTGACTTGCCCCAAACATATTTATCCTAGTCATTAATGGAAGTAGTTATGAAGTGTCGATGCGTGTAGTGGGGTGGAACTGGCCCTTGAGTCTTGACTGATTGAACTTTGCGGTTGCCATTTGCCAGACAGGGATATAATGTCAAAGATTCTCATTGTTAGATTGCCCATGGGCCATTGCTCTAACTGTTGGCTCTGATTCTTTACTTCGCCTGACACCGACCTTCGCATCACCATTACTTACTTTCAGTCATGAATAATCTGCTTGTTCAGTTACTCTACCCCAATATATATCCGTCCATTTAAATCCAAGCGGCACTGGGTTTGAGGCGGGGAACATATTGGAAATGGATTGAGGAAGAGAGATCCTCAAGGAGAATGGAAATTCGATCCGTCGGCATTTAAAAGTCACCGGCCCGGACAGCTTTGTGTAGTAAATGCACTTTTTCAACCGTCATCATTCACTACCATGATTACGAGTGCATGGAATGAAATGAAATGCCGAGTTTTAGAGGTGGTGAATTCCGTGCCTGATCCTTAACAGGCAACTTTATGTTATTCTCATTCTTCATTACTCAAATTGAATAGGGGAATAGGTAAATACTGCGCACTTCCATCATTGTAATTGTGTCACAATTCAGTTAACTTTGTCATAAGACCTAATCTAATGGAATCAAGGCGGCATTGATCACAGTTTATATTGACGACTGCTTCCACAAGTCAAATTCCACTACTTTCACCTAAATCATACTTGGAAATGTCATTGAATTCCTAAACATTCAGGTCATATGTTTCGGATTCCAATTTTTAAGTTCCAAGGCTTCAAGGCGGCATCCAAAATAGAGCACAATTCAACAAGTTCTGATCTGTTGATCTGTTGCAATCATCCTTTCGCAAATGGCACAGGTATGAAGGTTGATCTGAATCGAATAATGCAAGCCAGTGTCTCAGTCTCCAGTCGTATGTTTCGGATTTCAATTTTTAAGTTCCGAGGCTTCAAGGCGGCATCCAAAATAGAGCACAATTCAACAAGTTCTGATCTGTTGATCTGTCGCAATCATCCTTTCGCAAATGGCACAGGTATAAAGGTTGATCCGAATTGAATAATGCAAGCCAGTGTCTTGGTCTCCAGTCATACAACTTTTAAATTATCAAATTACATAAATGAGCGAATGGATGACTTCCCGTAGGCATTAATTGTCGAAAATCTTGCAATTAATCGATTTGGAATGCTCGGGTAGTGCTCCGAGTGCTGAAATTTGAAATTTGACAGGCATCATAAACCCTGACCCCTTTGTAGATTTTTTTCAGCCTTCGATGACATTTCCTAGCCCATTTTCGGATACTCCGGTGACGCTTCCACATGCATCGACTCAAGCCGAGTAGGTCTGACCGATTTGGGATCAACAAAATCAGGTGAGTGTGATACTTGACTTCAGCATTGGCGGGAATGATAAAGCAAATAACTTGACTCATAATCTAATTTCCAATAAGTGTCGGATTGTTTATTGGAAGCTTTAGTTTCTATGGGAAGTCATCCAATAAATGAGAGCCCAGTTGGAGGTTGTCATGAATAATGCACTCTTTTCTTACCAAGTGATTTGTCAGGGCTGTAATGCTGCAGTAGATAAATTTGCAGCAACAGCAGGTAATTCCGGCTTCGCATGATCTGGTGTTGCATATAGTTCATGATCCGAATGTCTACATTGTGATGATTTCAATGCGGCATTCAAAACCAATCACAATTCAACAACTTCTGATCCATTGATGTATCACAATCATGCTTTTGCAAATGACTTTTCTATGTAGGTAAAAGGGTCGGTCCAAATCCAAAAATGCGAGACAGTGTCTCAGTTTCCGGTCTCATGACTTCTATACTATCAAATTACATAAATATCCTAATGAATGATGGTCCAGTTGCAAGTTATCAATTATTCTTCAATGTTAATGAGCTACACTTTCTTACTCAACTGATACATCAGTGCTGTAATGCAGCATTAGATAATTTTGTAGGAACAACAGATAATTCTTGCTTTGCATGATCCGGTATTGCATCTTAGCCTACTGAGTCATGATCCGAAGTTGCTAATATCTATGATGTTTCAAAATTGATTCATTAACCCATGATCCGAGATAAATAATGCCTGATCCATGTGTCCTATGATGTCTAGAAGTGAGTAACTGCAAGCCATGATCTGACATCAATTATTTCCGCTGATCTCTTATTTGGAGGTCCTAGAATATCTGAAAATAATGAAGCTTTGATACTATCTGCTCAATCTTATTGGTTGCCTCTCATTTGATACAGATAATCAGTTTACAGTCTATTCCTGTTAACCTGCAAGAACATTTGGGCTCAGTAAAAATTAGGGAACATTGTGCAACCGGCAAGCTATTCATCATTCAAGTGGTGCAATTCAGAAATTTGATATTCCGGAATGTCATGCAACTTATCATTAGTGAGATTAAGTAGACCTACACATTTTAGGACATCAGATGACATACAACTGAAAGGTCAGCTGCCACAAATGGTATCGGTCAGCATTTCATTTGATCAAGTAGTTCAGTATTATAAGGTTCACTGGTTATGCTTTCGCTCTAACTCTTTTGCATCCCACCAAAATGCAACTCAATTTTCTCTCTGTACTTTGGACTTCTTTTCTTTTCAGTCAGTTGCTGTCTACAGTTCATGTTGCTGTATCATCCACATATGAATGTCAGTTGAGCTTCTGTAAAGTCTTTGAAATTGGATCAACTCTTCATAGCAAATACACTAGCCCAGAACAAAATGGCTTTGCTGCAAGTATGTTTTTCCCCTATCCTTCTAATATCTCTTGTGATACCTGGGCAATGGTGTTAAGGTTCGCTGTTCCATTTACCCCTAACGGTCATTTGTAGTTACTTCATATGGTACTTACTTACTTAATATGTTTCCGATCGTAGTTACTGTTC
>KN834812.1:3314-14750 GCA_000827265.1 Collybiopsis luxurians FD-317 M1 | reverse complement strand
CAAAAACTCCCTACATTTGTTGCAAAGATGTAATACAATCAAACTAATAGTACTGAGTACATACTAGAGAATCAGTAATCATTGTACAAACTTGGTGAGACAACACAAGTATATATTCAATAGTTTCTATCAACTTCCATTTCAGGATCAGATTCAAATGAGGCTACATCTTCTCCTCCCATTGGCTGATTGGGAATTGCAAGGACCACCACCCAATGAACATTGTAACTTAAAATATGCTTTCCCTCTTGAACCTGCCAAAAAACAGTATGACAAACAAGGACAATGGAACTTCCAGGCACTTCAAGCAGCTCATCACCATTTTTCAATAGTGGAAGCTTTCTTGGTCCACTTTCATCTAGATCCTCTGGACCAAATTCTCAGCCTCGTGCATCATAGGTTGGAACTATGACCTATGTCAGAGATTAATTGTATAACAGATGCTAACATACTGAAACTGTTTGCAAAAGGGCAATCTGGCAACTTCTTGTCTGAATGATCAGTAGTAATGCCAATGCACTCTAATGATAATAAATGATAATGAGAATACATGCCAAGCTCCTTTTAATTTTCACTCACCTTCTTTTCCAAACTTTGTTGTAGCAGAAAAGATATTCTTCCATGCATTAGTAGCCAAAATAGCATGATTGAATCCATCACAAAGTGCACCAGAGGTCAGGGCAACCTCTTGTGCAAACATTCGAAACTTGAATTTCTTTACACTTTTGGGGGGGGGGTAATAGACACTTTCTTTGCAGATACAAGGTGAGAATATTCAGCAATGCCAACTGTGATAGCTTTCATAGTAGTCAGTTCAATGTTTGGAGACCAGAATTTAAGAAAGCTTTCATGCCGAGATCCAGTGCACCCATCAGGATAGATAAACTTCATATCAATTCATGCTAAATTGGCATATGGCATTCTCCCTTCAAACTTGAACCATTTCCTCAGCATCCTGAATCTTTATTAGAAGATGTATCATATTCAAATATGACTGCTCACTGCAACAATAAGTCTTCATCAGTTTTATCCTCAAACTGGTCCAGAATATGAGTAAGCATTGTTCCTTGAACCTCAGAATTCTGGCCATCAACAAGCATGCCCCGTAAACTATCTCTTTTAAGAATGAAATATCTTCATACAGAGCCAACACTTACTGTCGAGGATTCAAATTTGAATAACAGCCTTTCAGTATTTCATCTTGAAGGTCCTCAACAACAATATCCCTTGCCATTTCGGCAACAATGCTATCAGTAATCCTCATTAGAACAATAAATTGTAAAACCATGTGGAAGAACTTATACATTGGACTAGGATTACCAATAATAGTCACCTTCTGCTTGACATGTGCTCCACTGAACTGCTCCTCATTGCTAGACTTTTCAGGAGAAGCTTTAGGCATAGGAAGACTGTCCTCCTTAGTAGGCTTTCCTCCTGCAGTTCTATCAAATAATCAGTGTAAACAAATGTCTCAATCAATAACTGATTGTTTTACTCTTTGGTCTTTCTTCTGGGTGCCATGGTTAACAAGTATTCTGCAAAAAGCAAGGTATCCAAATGACTGTTTCTGCTCTTCTATCCTTTAATATCAACTGCTGCTTCTCAATTAGTAATAGTCTAACTTCAGACATAATAAGACAATGCTAATATGCGACACTTCTTGTGCCTCTTTTCAGTAAAGTATAACTTTCCCGGATCACCATATGTAATGAATAGTAGCTAAAATTGGATTAGTTAAAAAATTAGATCAATTGAATGATTTTGTACCCTGATCAACCATGATATTATCGAGACAGAAACTTGGTACATTTGATTTCATTCCATACCCTTGTAATCATATCCCAGCACTGTATTGTCCCCCACTTTGAAATAATGAGCTTTTTCTGTAATGTTACCTTCTATGTATGAATCCTGAAACAAACCTTATTCAATGACCTTTGGAGCTTCTTGAAGCTCTATTTTAATTTGCTGTCTGAGATTGTTGTAAGTTGGACACAGCATCTGATAGCAAGAACCTAGCGATGACTGAGCATTATCAATAAGTAAAATAATGGTGGAAGTTGAAATACACACCTATGATGCAGTTGAGTTGTGCTGAAAGACCAGGCTTGTCAACAGAGTTTGTTAGCAGCATTGGAACTAGAGGTATGAGACTAACAAAGAACATGAATGTGCAGGGAAGAAGGAGGACATCTGGGACAAGTTAGAGTTCTGATTGGACACAATCGACTACCAAGTTTATAGATCACAGGGGTGAGAAAAAAAAGAAGTTGTGCCAGAAGTCTGGCATTTTGAAAAAAAAATTGTGAAAGAAATTTGAACACAATTGATGAAGTTTTGAGAAGTTTCCCAAAAAAAAATTTGAAGACCATGGCTCAATTCAATTGATTCATTATTCCCACAGTTAATTGAATGATTTTAAACTATAGCTAAGTGACAAAAGTTCAGAATTGCTCAGTTTCACTTAGGTTACCCCAGGTCCAATTTTGACTGGGGATCGGCAGAGATCATGCATGTTTGATTGTGGCATGCAGTGACTGACTTCTGAGACATCATAGGGTGCATGGATAAGGCATTATTTATTTCGGATCATGCCTCAATGAATCATTTTGAGACATCATAGACATTTGTATTACAAGCTATGATGCAACATGCAAAGCAGAAATAACCTGCTGTTCCTACAAGGTTATCTACTGCAGTGTTACAGCACTGATGGATCAGTTGGTTAACAAAGAGGGTGTTATTCATGTCAAAGAATGATTGACTACGTACAGTTGGACTCTCATTCATTCACTTGTTTATGTAATTTGATAATCTAGAAGTTGTATGACTCAAAACTGAGACACTGTCTTGAATTTCTGGATTCAGACTGACATTCTTACAGCCATTTGCAAAAAGTTTTGCCCCCTCAAGTTTTCTACCTGTGTTTATTTGTATTTAGTATTTTGATAGGATTCCTATATAATTCAAGTGCCGGCATGCCCGAAGATAGCAATGGACCCATTGTTGGATGGTAGTTCCATACAATTTGATGGGCCTTGGCCCCAAAATGTATAGGATGAGTAAATACAGATAAACAGCTGTTGAAAACTCAAGTGGGCAAAACTTTTTGCAAATGGGTGTACCTGCATAAAAAAGTCATTTGCAAAAGGATCATTGTGATACATCAACAGATCAGAAGTGGGTGACTTCCCGTTGGCATTAATTGTCAGAAATTGTACAATTAATTGAGTTGGAAAGCTCAGAAGAAGGTCCAGGCACTCAGAATTTGAAATTTGAGATGTGTTGTAAACTTTAAATTTACAAAGGGGTTGGGACCCCTTCATAAACAGTTGTAGATGCAATTTCAAATAGAAATGACATATGCCAGGCAATTTTTGGATATCCGGGTGACATCTGCACATGCAACTGGCAATGGCAGCTCAGAAGGTGAGCAGGTTATACATTGAGAGCAAGTTATGCTCAGAGAGTGGGATATGCTCACAAAGTAGAATATGCTTGCAGAGCACTAAATACCATTGGAATTAGAAGGTAAATGCTTACTGTAAAGCTCAAACTAAATAGATTTCTACTCTTCAGCATTTCGCTGCACATCTCATTGCATTGCATAGTCTAGTGTGTCTATTTGGCATATTTCTCCCATAGATCAAGGTGGCAAGGATGAGAAGATTGAACTCTTCTTCATCCTCTATTGATTCTCCCTCTTTCTGCAGTAGAATTAGAGGAACCAGGTGCATGAATGCAACTTAACAGCGGCACTGGTAAGCAAATGGTAATCAATGGGATCATGTGAACTTAGTGACCATTAAATTTCTATGGGAACATTGAGACAATAAATTAGTCAATTAACTAAATTTGACATTTTCTTTGGCTCTATCATTTGACTATCAATTTCTGCGGGAAGTCACCCAGTTGTTGAATTGTGATCAGTTTTGAATGCCGCATTGAAATCATCACAATGTAGACATTCAGATTATGAGCTATGATGCAACACTGGATCATGCAAAGCAGGAATTACTTGCTGTTGCTGCAAAATTATCTTCTGCAGCATTACAGCCCTGACATATCAGTTGGTAAGAAAAAAGTGTGTTATTCATGACAATCTCCAACTGGACTCTCATTTGTTAGCTCATTTATGAAATTTGATAGTTTATAACTCATATGACTGGTGACCAAGACACTGGCTTGCATTGTTCAATTCAGATCAACCTTCATACCTGTGCAATTTGCAAAAGGATTACATTGCAAATCAATGGATGGTCCCCTCTTTTTCTTCATTCTCTCATTGTTGCACTATTTGAAATTTACATTACACCACACCTGATTTTATGCTGTTGTTCTAGTATCTAAAATTACTTTGTACTTGCTCTCTCTGGGCACAGGCACTAAACTCATTTCCTCATCAGCAATTGCACACAAATATTCATGGCCATCTTTAATTTCATTTACTGAGATATTTGAAAAACACACATTTGTGTCAAACCATATCATGCAATTTAGACAGTAGTCACAGTATGATACATTCCTACCAACTTTGAAGTTAAGTCAAACAATCAAATGCACTATGACCCACCATGTTAATGAACACAGAATAACACTATGTCAACATCACTACCTAACCAAACTAGAAATTATTCTGGAAAAGCTTACCAGATCCTGCAATGATCCACAATCTAAGTGAGTATGACAGTTGTATATATATATCTGTACTAAATATTGGTTTAGCAACACCCATTACAGTGCCACAACTCAAACCCTCCAAGAAGAAAACTTCCACTAAATCTCCCAGAAAAGGTCGTAAGAAATTTACTCAGCCTGTCAAAACTTTCACCAGTGAGTACCTATTAGCAGACAATGTTCTTTACTCATTTCATTGGAAGAAACTCGAGGCAGACCCAAGTTGCATATCTTATATGCGCCATGCACTCCAGCAGAGGCTTTAGCATTTGCACTAGATCCCAGTACAAGAGGTCGGAGGTGCTGCATGATCTGCAGGTACCATACTATATTAACATTTTATTACATTTCTCATTGCATTCACAGTTGGTGCCACTATATAAACCCAATCAACCAACAAGAAGTAACATTTGGTAACCATCAGTCTGAACAACAGATTGCAGAGCATTTCAAATTGTGCTACACTAAGACTTGGTCTACTGGATGGGAAGTCATTGCTCAGGAGTAGCTGTATTTATGATAATCTTTTTACATATATGTCATTGTCACCGAAATATTGTATGTTAACACAGCAGACATTTCCCACATCACCAACAGTCTCAGTACCTCCAGGTCACCATAGAGCACATTTCAACATTGGTATCTCAAGCTAACTTTGAATTTAATACATCTGCCTTACCATAAGTACTGATTCCATTGAGACTAACAAACAGTTCATTTGTCTGACATGGTTGAAACATGCCACTTGGGTAATCAGATAATATCTTCTCATTTTCTACTATAAATGTTCTATAAACCATTGTCTTCTCTACTCATTCAAAGTATAGTTCACACACATAGCCTTGCATCCCATGCCCACCTAGTTATGAAAATCTAGAATATGTCACAGAGACAAGAGACGAGGCAATGGCACAGATATGAAACACAGACACTAGCATGGGGCAAGTGTCAAGCACAGGTGGTGATGCAAGCTCAAGCACAATATAAAGGAATAAGGGATCTCAACAACAGTGATAGCTCAGAGGGCCAATCACAATGATCAAAGGATATCAAACTTGTCCCCAAAGACCAAGTCAATATTGAGTGGGAGCGAAGATACAAACACATACCTAGTCCCCAAAGACCAAGAGGTTGAGATGGGGAACTAGGGGCTATCTACAATCCTATTTATACAAGTTGGAGAATAGAAAGGAAAGAACAATAAAAGTGACAGTGCAAGAAGAAGAAAGTGAAGATACATGCAGTTGTACATGAAAGAACAATGAAAGGGATGACAGTGCAAGAAAGGGATTAGGAATTGTAATAGTAAGGATTAGGAATCGTCTCAGCGAGAAGCAAAAGGATGATAAAGTGAATAGAAAGAGGGGCAGTGGAATCATGTGGAAGAAAGATAGAAGTGTGAAGTGTCAAAGAAGTATTGGAATATCAGAATGGAATGATGGTGTGTCATAAATGTGATCATGTGAACAAGAGTGTGAGGAAAGTGAAAAATAGGGGTGAGAAAATGATATAAGTACCAGTGTCACAACATTACCCCTCTCCTACAGTCAATGTCCCAGCAACAATTTCAGTGAAGTTTTCATATGGTTGCCATGGAAGTGAGTGAAAGATTGTGGCTGAAATCTTCTGAGGTGCATTTGGGTGAGCTTTGTAGAAATCCAATATTGCCTCATCACTAGACCCTACCACACTGTCTTTGTTTTCCCAGCTGTCACAGCTCTCATCATACCCTTTCCACCTAACCAAGAACTGTAACTTTTTCCAATGTCCCCTCAACTGACTATCCAAAATTTGATCCACTTCATAGAACTTCTCTCCTTCTACTATCTCAGGCTCTGGTGGTGGTGGCTTTTTCCCATTGATTTCATTTCCCTTCCATGGTGCAAGTCAGTTGATGTGGATGTTGTCATGGATCTTCATCCAAGTGGGTAGGGCAAGGCAGTATGTGTGTGATCCTGTCTTTTCAACAATTTCAAATGGTCCAAGGCATCGGCTTCCCAGTTTCTCATTCTTTCATTGTATTTTGAGGTTGTTGATTGACAGCCATACTGCTTGTCCTACTTGAAACTCCTGTATTGTCCCATCCATGCTGTCCCCTATGCACTGTTTGCTCATCTGCAGTGCTGCTTCTGCATCTTCCCTAGCCTGTTGCAGCATTTCTAAGTGTTGGTCTATTGATGGGTGCAATTTCCAGCCTCCAATGGGAATAGTGAATTCTGGTGTATAACCATAGAGGACTTCGAATGGGGAATGATCATGTGCAAAGTGGATTTGGGAATTAATGATGAATTCAGCAGTGGGCAGGAGGTGATCCCAGTCATCTTGTCAGCAGCTGACATACATTCAGATATAGCGCTCAATTTCTTGATTGGCACATTCTGTTTGTCCATTGGTTTCTGGGTGGTAAGCTGTTGTAAGGGCAGATTCAATTCCTAAACATTTTAGGAGTTGGCACATGATGTCAGCAGCAAATTGGGGACCCCAATCAGAGATAAATCTTCTTGGGAGGCCATGAAGGTAGAAATTTTCACAATAGTAGAAGTCAGCCACTTCCTCAGCTGTGATTTCTGTGGTGGTTGGGAAGCAGTGGATCATTTTGGTATAATGGTCACTGAAGGTGATTACAGCATTGTGACCATCTTGAGTCATGGCAAGTTCGCCAATCAGATCAACTCCAATATCCTGCCAGGGCCCAGCGGGCATTGGAAGAGGTTGGAGAGGAGATGAGTGATGGGGATTGAGTTGTTTCCACTGACAGGTGTTGCATCCTTCTACATATTTGTCCACAAATGAGTGCATTGCTGGCCACCAAAAATGTCAGCTAATGAGTTCTAATGTCCGATGTTTTCCAGAGTGACCAGCAGTTGGTGTGTCATGACTCTGTGCCACTACTGCTCTTCTCAACTCCATGTCAGGTGGGACATACACTTTTCCTCGGTAATATACAATACCCTCTTCTTCTTTCCATTCTGCCAGTCCTCCTGTGAGCTTCTGCGGCCCTTTGAGTGTCTTTAACCCTTCTAATACCTCTGATTCCCTTTTGCTAGCAGTCCGGATGTGGTCTTGTAGTGGGTTCTGGAAGAGGACCATTGTTGAGGCTTGGATGAAATGTTCTGGGCATAATACTGTCTGTTCTTGGTTGTCCTCAGAGTCATTTATCTGAAGATTGGGCATACAGGAAAGAGCATCAGCCTGTGTATTAGATTTTCCTGCACAATGTTTAAGTTTGAAATCAAACTGAGAAAGCCACAGAGCCCATTGCGCTTGTCATCAACTAAGGTCCTGTGCATTTCTCCAGAATTCTAGATTTTGATGATCTGTTATGATTTCAAATGGTTCTGGTAGCCCTTCCAGGAAGCTCCTCCAGTCCTTCAATGCTTCTATGATAGCCAGCATTTCTTGATCATAGATTTTGTAGTTTTGCTCAGCTGGATCCATAGAAGCCAATCTGAATGCTACTGGGTGCCACAGTCCATCTTCTTGTTGTTGTAGAAGTGTACCTCCAGTTGCAAATCCTGATGCATCTACTTTAATTCATGTAGGGCAGTTTGGGTCCCAGAGTGCAAGAATCGGTGAGGATATGAAAGCTTCTTTTAATGATTGAAACACATCTTGTTGTTCTGTCCCCCAGTTCCATTTGATGTCTTTCCAAGTCAGGTCATTAAGAGGTCAGGCTTTCTTTGCAAATCCTTCAATGAATCTCCAGTAGAAATTAGCAAAACCTAAGAATCCACACAAATCATGAAGGCATATGGGGCTAGGCCAATTTCAGACTGCTTCCACCTTTACTGGATCCATATGTACTTCTCCTTCTCCAATGACTAACCCCAAGTATTTGATAGATGACTGTTCAAATTTGCACTTTTTGGGTCATAAATAAAGGTCATGCTGAGTGAGGCATTTTAGAACTTCATGAACCAGTGTCCTATGTTCTTCCAGGGTCTCGGTGAAGATAAGGATGTCATTGAGGTACACTGTGACTTTTCCAGCAGCAATTAAGTCAGCAAATATTGAGTTCATAAGAGCTTGGAATGTAGCTGGGGAGTTCATTAAACCAAAGTACATGACCAGAGGCTCAAAAAGTCCTCTGTTGGTTGCAAATGTGGTTTTCCATTCATGATCCTTTTTAATCCAGACATTATTATATCCCCATCGAACATCAAATTTGGTGAAAATTTTGGATTTCTGGAGTTGGTTAATGATGTCAGTTACCAGTGGGAGAGGATAATGATTCTTTACTGTATATTCATTGAGTCAATGATAGTCTTGGACAAACTGAAGCTTTCCATCTTTCTTTTTTACAAAGAATACTGGGGAGGCTAGTGGCAATTTAGAGGGACAGATATAACCTTTACATAGGTTTTCCTCTAGAAAGTGATCCAGCTCTTCCTGTTCATTTGGTGACATTGGATAGATTTTGGTGCGCATATTTTCAGGAGTGTCAGGTTGTAACTCAATGGCATGGTCCCAGGGTTTGTGTTCTGGTAAGCATTCCAATTTCTTTTCAGAAAAGACTTTAGCATGTGTTCAATATGGTAATGGAACCATTTCTTCAAAAGGTTTTTGAGGCTTATCTTTATACACTGCTTTTGCCAATTGCTGGGAGTATGTGTATCCAGCTGCGCACCATAGTTCTTCTGTTGCATGTTCTATAATCCCAGCTCAAAGCAAGGCCCTTTGTCATTTCCTATTTCCATTGAACTGGTATAATGGTGTATCCTCCTCTTTGTACACCTGGATCTCCTCATCTGGGGTAGGCAGGGGTAATGGGATGTGCTCAGGGAAGTTTGGTTCTAACAGTTGACTTGTGGTTCCACCAATATTGCTCTCTTTTGGTTCCAGCACCTCTTCAATGACAACCTTTCATGGAATTTTCTGAGACTCCGGAATGGTTATTTGTCCTTCCTTCCAGTCAATATTAGGATTGACCTTCCTGAGCCATGGAAGCCCTAGAATGATGTCTTCTGATCCTAAGTTAGTGATTAGATATTCTAGAAGCTGCAGGTGATTCTTATCAACAGTAGAGTAGAGTCATGCCAAGTGGGTAATTTGTCCAGCTAGATTGGGGGTGCCATTGATATTACAGAGGGTTATGGGATGGGAAAGAAGTTTTGTGAAGATTTGATGTCGCTGTATGAATCACTGATGGAGGAACAGTCCTGTTGCTCCAGAATCTATCATTGCTGCACTATTTATACTCTTGAACCTGCCTTGCAACTTAATCAGTACACAGAAGTGGGAAAAATCACTAGATTGCATAGAACTGATAGTACATGAAATTTTAGAGGCATAAATAGAAGGAGACAATTTAGAGTACAATTGGGGGAACCAGGTGGCAGCTGTGGCCAGTTCCCACTTTAAAAATTCTGGTGGAGTTCAGCAATTTGAGCAGCTAATGCTTGTTGATTGGCATTTAGTTGTTGGAGAATTTGGGCAAAATCAGCAGTGGGAAGAGGAGTTGCAGAGGTGGCAGCAGCAATGGTAGAAGTAGATGGTTCTGGGGTAGTGGAGGTGGCTGCAGCAGTGCAGAAAGTTCCTTGTCCTTTAATACCCATGAACTTATGACAACAGACATTAGCCAAATGTCCAGTGAGTCCACAGTGATTGCAGACATCTCACTCATGGTGTCCATTGGCCTTGCGATGAGCTCTGGATCCACAACTGTAGTACTTCTCAGCCATGAAACTGCAATACTCTTCAGCAGTGTGACGTGTGGTGGTTGCATCAACATCCATGGCATTGGGGTCTCTGGTGGGGGCAACAAATGGAGCTGGGTTGAAGGCAGTGATAGTGGGGGTGTTAACAATAAACTTTCCTTTTTCCCTAGCATGGGAGATCTGTTGGTTGTCAATGCAGATGGCTTCATTGATAAGGTCCTTCAGTGAGTTGGTGTTGACTTGAGATGCTACCAAAGCATTTTTGATTTGATCTGCAGGGTGTTCATAGAAACAGTCTTGGAGGTCCTCATCAGAGTAGCCAGTGCAAGAGGCATGCTGTTTAAAGGTGGCAGTATAGTGGGTGACAGTGTTCCTTCCTTGCCATAGGTGTTTCAAACTCTCCTTGGCATCCACTACCACATCTGCAGTTTCAAAGTGAGCCTTGAATGCTGCTTTGAATGTGTTCCAGTCAGGATAGGTGAGGGTGACTCCTTGGGTCCAGTTGTTGACCTGAGTGATGTTTTCTGCAATGGGGGTAGCCCAAATGGCGGTGTCTCCTTTGAGGAAGGATATGGCAGCCATGATAATGTTGACATTGCCAGTTGTTAGTGCAGGAATCCCTTGAGCCCATAGTTCAAAGGCAGCTAAGAATCATCAGGCATCGTCGCTGCATTTCCTATCATAGTTCTTGTCACAGATTACTCATATCACTCTCTAAACACTCTTTAGTCATAGTAACTCAGTCATCATTTTCCTTCATCTTATCTTTTGATCTAATCTCTTTATCTTATCTATTTGATCTTATCTGTGTCATGTATTAACAATACATTACTGTGAGTAGTATAGTATCTTGTGCCACTAGCTTGTGCCACTAGTCTGTGCCACAGGACCAGGGTTAGGTATCATAGGTCTGACAGTATCTAGGGTCCTAGTACACATGTATATAAGTAGATTGGTCTGTGGCCTAACACCCCAGACTTAACAATGTCTTTTCTGCCTTCTCAGAAGCAACTCTTCCTCATACTAAGTTTGATCTATCCCCAACCTTAACATATCTAAACAAGGTGAGTAAGAATTGTGATAGTTTGTTAAGTCTGCTTCT